>PVIW01002223.1:0-132195 GCA_004026585.1 Noctilio leporinus
AAAAAAAAAAAAAAAAAAAAAAAAAAAAAAAAAAAAAAAAGGCAGGAGGTAGGTAGAAAAAGAAAGGAAGAAAAGAATAAAGAAAGGGTTTAGGTGGCTGGGGAAGGGAGGAATACTTAGATTGAGGACTGGGAATGCATTGTAGCCAGAGAGTGAGTAGAGTTTAATTCAATAGGGGGAGGGTCTTGGGTATTTAGGTGGATTGAGGTGGGGGGGCGGATTAAGAATATATGAGAAGTAACTTTAGAAAAGGATATGTTGGGGATTAATAGTTCATGTATCTCTCGGTATAACTCAGATGCTTGAAATTAGCAGCAATCCATTTCCTGAGGCTGCCTCTTTTTCTTAGTCAGGTCTCTGCAGTCTATAGTCTATGTGGTCTTAGCGTGACAGGGCCTCTGATTGTCACAGTCAGGGCTGATTCTGAGTGTCAGCCCCCAGGAATGCTGGGTCTTCAGTAGCCTAGCTGGATTTTAGAGCTGCCGGTATTCTGCAGCTTGCAGGGTGCCTCCTCCCACTCCTGGTGGAGGTTCCTGCCTGTGATAGGCACCTGGCACCCCTGCAGTGCAGCCTGCAACCTCTCTGGTTCCTGTGATGACTGGCCCTGACTCCGCTGCTCCTGGAGGAGGCCACCCCAGTCCACCAACAGTGCCCGCGGCCCGCCAACACTACCTGGGGACTGCCAACACTGCCCAGTTCCCCTGGGCGAGAGCTAGTCCTCCAAGCTGACCAACTCTCCGAGGAGTCCTTTACTCAGCCTCTGTGATGCGCCTCTCCCAGGCATCTGCGGTCTTTGTGTCGGCAATAGGCGGATCAGTTGTCCCCGCTACTAGTTCCTGGCTTGCTGTTTGGAGTTTCCGCGGAGCCTGGGGGCCTGTGTGGGTGCACAGGGCTGGGCCTCCCCCCTCGCAGGGGCTTCCAGCTGCTGTTTCCCCGAGTCCCAGCAGCACCATTTTCGGCCCTCTCGCTGCCCCGGCCAGGGCACTTCCCTGCTCCCCTGCTCCTGCTCCCCGCAGGACTTCTCCTCTGCCTCTAGCCCTGTGAGGAGCTTCCTCTCCCTGTTGCCAGAGTGGGTCTCTCACACAGTCCCTCCCCTGCAGGAGTTCAATTCCTCCTTCCCTCCTGCGTTTGCCCTCACTACCCACACTTCACTGTTCAGATTTCTAGTCGCCAGGGAGCCTGGAGCTGCTTCAGTTAGAGACACCCCTCAGGGTAGGGCCACCACTGCCCAGAGCTGACCTTGGCCCGCCGGCCGTTAAGTCCGGAGTCCCCTCACCTGCTCTCCTGTAGGTCTCCGCTGCCCCTGGGCTGTGCTCCCCTGTGTCCAGATGCTGACCACTCCAGTTCTTATGGACCTGAAGATGTCCTGTGCTCCCTATCCTGTCCTCTAGCTGCTCTGGTACTCGAGAACACCATCAGCACTGCTCTCTACTCTGTTGCCATCTTTTTCCTGAAGTTCAACTTTTAAATAGCCACGAAAAACCTTGTGAGTTATTTTCATGAACAGATTTGTCCTTGGATTTAAACGATTTTCTTGATTTTTCAAATAACAGTTATTCTTTAACTTTTTCTGTTTTTTTTTTTGTAACAGTGCAATGTGATTTCTGCTAACATTAATTCATTGTCATTTCATCTCTTCAAACCTTTTATTATTTTTTTCTCTTCTTATCTCTCCTTGTGGCTTTTTTTTTTTTTTTAAAGATACATCCCCACCAGTAAGTGCATGTGTTACTATGGATGAATTTATAATCTCACATCATCATCACCCAGTGTCCATAGTTGGCATGGCTCACTTTCAGTGATGTACATTCTATGGGTTTAGACAAATAAATATATAAGGACATGTATCCACCATTATAGTATCATGCAGGGTAGTTTCCCTGCCCTGAAAATCCTCTGCGCCCAACCTATTTACCACCTGACACACACACAGTTTTACAAAGAAGCTGATGCCAAAAATTATTAACTATTTTGCCCAAGGCAAAACAGATAATTAGTGGCTAATATTGGCCTATTGATTTTCAGCCCAAAAGTTTTTTTTTTTCCTAGTCAAACATTAATAATAAATAACAGGATAGCTCTTTACTTGTATATTATTATTATTATTATGCTTAATCAAATGTTTTCCCCTCTGATATGATTAAAAGTAATATAAATAAAAGTAACGGTTTACTTCCAGGTATTAAATCTTGGGGGCAATTGTCAGTATCTATAGTGCCTTCCTGAAATTCACCAGTTCTTTTGAGCAGATATTGATGTTTTCTGGCCTCATTAGCTTTTTGCCATCTGCTGCTTTGATGGCATGGCAATGGAGAGCAAGTGATGTAGAGCATTTCTGACAGAGTCAGAGATTTCTTTACTACCTTCTTTCTAGTACATTCTGCTACTCCAATTACACTGGCCCCTCCATTGATGGACCCCTACTTGTCTCACCCAATCAATAGAATCTCTCAGTCAAGGTTCTTGAACTTGCCTCATGTTTCTATTATGTGGCGTCTTCCTGACTTGGGTACTCACTATCTCTCTACCAAGGAGCCTCATGTTCCGTCAGTTTCCATAACTTTTCAGTGGGCTAAGTCACATGACCTTTTACATTCTGCAGACCATCATTCTGTCATTCTTTAACCTTTCCAGGGCCTGATGTATATTTTTGTTTTCCATAGAAGTGAAATGTGTTACTTAAAATTTTGAAGCATTTTTAATAGTCCTTTATGGCTGAACTTTCTTAAAATAAGTTTTCTGTACAAATTTTAAACTTTGCCTTATTTGAGATGCAGTTATTCAATTGAACATCCTTGAATTGCTTTTGCTAATGGTACTAAAGAGCTTTTTAAAAAGTACTTATGAAAAATATAGTTTAGGGTTTAATGATATTTTTTTTTTTCCTGATTTTCACCCCTGTGCCTTCTTTTATGAGTCTTTGAGCTTTCAGACTTGGGACAGAATTAACTAATGAATAAGAGAATTTGCTCAGGCCTGTGCATATGATTTGGTAAATGTGAAGAAGTGAGAGTCAAGGATGCCATTATTGTTTGATGAAGACAATCATCATTGCATAGGAGAACTGCTAGGATCTATTTCTAATTCAAGTAATGTCATAGAGAAAACAATGATGGTAATGGTAAGAAAGATTTTTGTGGTAAATGTGAATTAGAGAGCATCTCTGTACCTTTTAAATTTTTGTGTCAACCTAAAACTGGTCTAAAAATTAAGTATTTTAAAATCAAGGTGTCCAGTGTTTTTCAAACAGAGTTCTACAGCACTTCCAGAACTGTGGATACCTTAGGGCATGGGAGGTAAGGAAATTATTGGGAGAGCACAAGACACATCTCCACCCTCCCTCTACCTAACACAGACATATATATCTTTATCGAAAAAAAAAAAAAAAAAAAGTTTTTCTCAGCCCTGGCTGGTGGCACAGTGGTTAAGGCACTGGCCTGCAAACCCAGAAATCACTGGTTCAATTACTAGTCAGGGCACATAACCAGATTGCAAGCCAAGTCTCCATCCGTAGCTGGAGGCAGGTAAAAGGCAGTCATACATCGATGCTCTCTCCCTCTCTCCCTCCCTCCTCTCTCTAAAATAATAAATAAAAATCTTTATATATATATATATATATATATATAAAGTTTTTCTCAAGATATATCCATGTTGTTTCAAATGGATATATTTCATCTTTTCTTTATGGCTGAATAGTACCCAATATATGCATATATGTTCTATTTCTTCTTTAGCTAATCATGAGAATATCAGACTGAGCAAAATAAGTGGAAATGAAAAAGTAAATAACTATATGAGTTTACTCATATGTGCAATATAAAACTGAAAGCAATAAATGAACAAGACAAACCAATGAAAACTCATAGATACAGACAACAGTATGGTGGTTACCAGAGGGAAGGGTATGTGGGGTTACTAAAGGGAAAAGAGAGTCAAATATATGATGATGGAAGGAGACGTGGGTGGTAAACACACAATACACTATATAGATTATGTATTATAGAATTATGCAGTATAAATTTATATAATTTTATTAGCCAATGTCACCCCAATAAATAAAATAAAATAAATATCCAAAACAAAGAAACAACGAAAAAGAGTTTGTTATCAGGACTTCTGTTTTTCTCTGGGACTTTGTTTGAAGTGATACCACTGCTAAAATATATTTGAAAAGTAAAGAACTTGGTGATCCTACATAATGAGTCATAGATTCAATGCTATTTTCATAAAGAAAAACAAATTGTGCTCTGAATCAAACTATCACAGCCTTAAACCTGATCTTCTATAATGTAAGTGCATGCCATTTCTTGAGCTCAGACTTCCAAACTTCCAGAACTGTGGTAAGTGTTTGTTGTTTAAGTCAGCCAGTCTGGGATGTTCTGTAACTGTAGCCCAAACTGGCTGAGATTCACATCTAGCCCCTCAAATTCAGATTGTTTTGTGATAGAGGCTAGAGGTCAATGGTGGGATGATGGTCCCAGGGCCTTTAAGACCAGTTCTTAGTCAGAAAGCTCTGTCTTTCTTTAGACTGAGGGTACCAGTTACACCTTGTCTGTTATACCTTGTCTTCAACTTGGGTAACTTAGCTGACATTCTGAGATCACTGGAAGCCACTTAAGCACCAGTTATACTGTTTTGAGAAAAGGAAAAATTACTGGCTTATTAGGGGTAAAGAAACTGAAATATACTTTCTTCAACATACAAATAGGAAATGCTTTGATAAGGTATTCACTTGTTTTGGTTATGGTAGTATCCATTCTTGTAACTTTATGTAATAACAATTAATGGAAAAAGTAACATCCTGCTATTCATCTTGAACCCCAAATCTAATCAAGAAGAAAGACAAAACAAAACAAAACAAAACAAAAACACTGAGGAGAAGAGTTTCATTTCTCTTTTCTTTGAGGCTTTTTCCAACAATAGCACCAAAACTGATGCACTGTGGCCTTGCTCTCCAAGGGTGAGAACTCAGAACCAGAACAGCACGGATGCTTCTACTGGGTTCAGCAGAATTGCAATGTTTCAGTTTTCCAGTTTTATCATTTTCTCCCTCACAGCTTTTCATCCCAGCTCCAGTGTTTGACAGTTTCATTTCTATAACTCATTAAATATTCAATGATTCATAATAACAATTTTCCATGTAATTTTATTGTTCCCATTCTGGCATCAGCCTCTTGCACCAAATAAGAAAAGTATAAATACCTACTTGAAATAAGGACATTTCAGTATTTATTTTCATTGAATTGATATTGTCAAAAGAGCTTGATGCAGAAGACTTCCAAATATTACTGAAATGGCATCACTATTATAGCATGGTACAAATGGGGATTATGAAACAAAAAGCCAAAAAGGCAGGGAAAATTCAACCAATATCGCACTAACTGGAGAGGAAACTAAGAGAGTGTGAAATCAAAGAGTAATCACTTTCCTAAAGGAGTGAGGTGCTGCTGCGTGTCATTACCGATTATCTCAAGGGCACAAGAAAGGCAAAGACGGTTGGAAAGTTTGAGCAGGAGGAACTTGGAGTAGCAAGTCTGGGTTTTTCCACTGGAAAAAACAATTTCTGTCTTGCACTTGACTTTCATAATGAATTTCTACATTTTGATAGGATTATGCTGTCAGGCATCAAAAAACAAATAAAATCCCACTTCTAAAGGTACTTACTACATGAGAAGATGACTTCCTAAATAGTAAAATAGTGGTTCGTGAGGCACACATGCACAGAAGGCAGTTTATTAATGTTTTACTCAAATATTTGAATTATCTTTCAGTGATCTGAAGAACTATAGCTCAAACGTTCAGATTTTTCTTCCTATTTCCTTTTTATCAGCTCAACATTTGTGATCTAGTGTTTCACTAAAAGGGTCTGGTGCCTCAGACATCCTTGTTTCTCATCCCTACCCCCACATTAAGTAGCACACCACTGAAATGATCAAGTGTCTTCTCCCTTCCCAAAGCACCTAAGTAGCTCCAACTGCCGGGGGAAGTGTTATGCATTAGATGAGTTCCACTATGAATTCAAGCTGAACGATCTCAAATGAATCTCTATTGATGTGAAGCTCCTGTTGGACAGATGTCATGGGCTCCTCATTGTTCTTAGAATACGTGTCAAAATCCTAAATGAACTTTCAGCCTGCGCATATCTTGTCTCTACCTACATACACCTCTACCTTCACTGGACCTTGTCTACACCTTCCTCTGCCAGATTCACACTTGAACTCAATTTGCATAGAAGCCCCTCCCGGAATCACTTCCTAACTATTGTCTGCATCTTTGCTAAAAACATTTCAACTTGCTGTTAATGAAAAAAAAAAAAAAGACATTTCAACTTTCTTGTTCCTCTTCACATTGCAGTGAAATCCATTTTAAGCTGCTAAAAAAATAAATCTGGAGTCAACAGAGCTATTTAAAATACTAAACAAATATGTTCTAGTTGGGAAACTGGAGAACTATGTTTTTTCTTGTCAATTCCCTGAGATCTTTTCTGTTGTGTGCCAACTTGCTCTACTTCCATCTGTGAGTGCCTTTAATGCTTTTGATCTCAAAGTTATCTCACTTGATGTTATAACCATGACTTAAAACATGGTTCCTTCCCTCAGTTCCCCTTTTCATTACATTAATAACAATTTCATCTGTTACAATGAAGACTTAATGCAGAACTGTGACTTTCATTAATGCAGATGTTTCAATATTGTTCTTCCTTATATCTATTAATTTAGTTCCTTTGAGATGCACCCTTTTCAAATCATCTATATAGTTTCCCTGTTATTCTTAAATAATATGCAAATGTATGTAAATGATCTGTGAATTTTATATCTTCTCTTTTATATTATATCAGTAATTATCATGAATAACATACTTTTCTGCATTTTCTATCATTATAAATTATATTTGTTAATTTATAGAATACTACAGAATTTCAGATTTTCCTTTGATGTTTTTACCTCATAAACCCTGCTTCATTCAAACCAACTAGTAAATTGGTGAACATCCAAATATCATTTTACCAAATTGCAAATATTTAAGACTAAAAATTATAAATTGGACTGTGTATTTTAAGAACAGGAAATAGGTAACTATATATATTCTAGGGCAAGATGAGTATCAGTATATAACATTTGAATGTTTCATTTCATACATTTGTACTAAGACCCTGTTATCAAAAAACTAAGAGAAACTGGCTAGCAGTTATGACATAACCTACACATACACCTATTGCAAAGTATGTTTTTTCAGTGAATTTAAAACTTTGGTTTATATCAATGTCCATGTAAAATGACAGCCTGTATTTAAAATCAAATGAAGAGAACTAAAAGAAAATGCAAAAATTTTTATCAAGTATTTCTGTATTATTGAACTCAAACCCAAGAACTTGAGAAGATAGTGTATTTTTAGATTAAAAAAAATAGCCCTGGCTGGTAGCACAATGGATAAGGAGCTGGCCTGCAAACCCAAAGGTCGCTGGTTCGATTCCCCAGCCAGGGCACATAACCAGGTCTCCAGCCAGGTCTCTAGCCAGGTCTCCAGCCAGGTCTCCAGCCAGGTCCATGGCTAGAAGCAGGTGAAAGGCAACCATACATTGATATCTTTCTCCCTCTCTTCCTCTCTCCCTTCCTTTCTCTCTGGAAATAATAAATAAAATCTTTGAAAAAAAAAATAAGTGCTCACAAATTATTTTATTGGGAAATTTGGGTCTTTTTTTTTTTTTAACTTTATGTCCAGCAAAGGCTACCTCATTTTATCTCTGCTAGAGGGCATTTTTATTACTGATAGGTAAGTCTTAAAAAATATATTATAAACATATATTTTAAAGTTGTTCTCCTCCCTCTGAATTTTCATAGAAGCATCTCAACTCCTTTGTTCTTTGTTTCCAGCCACATAATAAACATGTATATATTTAATTCTATATGTGTATATATTTAATTATACATATATGTGTGTGTGTGTGTGTGTGTGTGTGTGTGTAAAATAGAATTCTGCTGCTGGAGAGAGGTGTCTCTTTGATTCAGACAGAAAGGTAGCCTACATAGACCCATGGCCATAAGAAGCACACTTCATGGGGTAAACCCCTTTGTCCTTTATTTTATGCCTATTCTCTCATTTTTATAAAATCAGCCATGATCTCTTGCATTTGTTTCCAGAGACTTCTTCATAAATCTTGGATTTTTCAGTAATGTCTGGGTATAGAAAAATTGAGTCATTCATTGACTCACTCGTTCACTGGAAACCTTGAACTGTTTTAACAGGGAGATATAAAGGCAAATGGGATTGTCCTTACTTTGGTTGTAACAAAGCTTTTATGATAGGAAGGATTCTAAAAGTCATAATTAAGCCAAAGTACACATAAAAATTCATGGATTCAGAGAATAAAGTGATGGTCACAGATGGGAGGGGATTTGGGGGGCTGAGTGAAAAAAGGCAAAGGGATTAAGAAGTATAAATTGCAAGCTATTAAAATAGTCATGGGATGTAAAGTAAAGCACAGGGAATATGAGGTCTGCCCAGAAAGTATTGAGCCAATTTCAATATAATTAAAAGAGTTTGCATGGCCAATATTTTTGGAACAGACCTCATATAGTCAATAATATCATAATAACTATGATTGGTGTCAGGTGGATACTAGACTTACCAGAGGAATCACTTTGTAAATTATATAAATGTCCAACCTCTATAGTATACACCTGAAACTAACATAATATTTTACATCAATTGCAATTGAAAAATATAAAGTGCAAATAAAATAAATGTTCTTTAATGATAAGTGCTGAGAAACAAGCAGGAGCTGGGAGAAAAGAGTGCATACCGTGTACAGTTAGTTCAGGTGCTTTTAGTCTGTCTGCTATGTTCCTGCAATAAAGGAGGACCAATGATGGAGAGTAGAAGCCACAGGACTAGAGAAGAGGGAGGGCTGGCTCTCTAGGGCCTGGGAAAGTGAACGCAGGACTCTATTCTGTCTTCAGTGCAAGATAGAAATGAAGGTTTTTAATCAGAGCATAGCTTTCTCAGACATGTAAAAGCAGGTCTGATAAAGAGACAGGGAAGCCATGCCTTAACATAATTAACTTATTAGCAATATTAGAAAAATAACATCTTTCTGAAGAGAGTGAAATGATTTCTGAGTTATGCTGGTGTTTTAAACCCCTCAATTGCTATTAAACTTTTAGGCCTTTAAACAATATATGTATAATTGCACTGGCTATTGTGGCTCAGAGGATTGGGTTGCTGGTTTGATTCTCAGTCAGGGTACATGCTTGGGTTGCTTGCCAGTTTCCCAATTGGAGGCATGTGAGAGGTAATCACGAATTGGTGTTTTTCTCCCTATCTTTCTCCCATCCTTCCCCTTCCTCTGAAACTAAATAAATAAAATATTTATATATATATTAAAATTATGTCAAAATGTAAATAGCAATGACTTATTTTTGATAACAAGTATTCTTTAATCTATTCCATCGATGTAAACTCAAGTCACATGATCAGGTGACAGGAGAAACACAGTGCTGTCAATGGATGTTTGGAAGACATACACGTATTTCTGCACTTGATTTTGCACACTGACCACTCCACGTACATTTCCATGAACTGAGCTTCAGCTCTGTGCTTCTGATTACGGTTCACTTGGTTTTAGTTGAAATAGTCTTATCATCTATTTCCTACAGTAGATTATTCATACAACTTAGCTGTATCATCAAGTATTATATCCCCCATGTGCATATGTGGCTATTTCATTCTAATTAATCAAAATAAAATAAAATGTACAATTCAATCACACTAGCCACACTTCAAGTGTTGAGTTGCCACATGCTCTTATTAGATAGAGCAGGTAAGAATATTTTCATTATTGAAGGAAATTTTGTTGGACAGCACTTTATCACAGCTTTTTCTGTTACAATATGCATGGCGAATCTTTGATGTAGCAAAGAAAATTGGGCTCAATGGAAGGTACACCTACTGGCTCCAGGCAACATAGGTTAAAAATTACCTAGAGACCTGTCTCACTCATGTGCACTGGAGCTCCAAACTATGGTCCCACTGTTAACTCAGCAAAAGGAATTGTGAGTCTTCTCCCCTAACAGATACTCATTTTAGTTTAGGAAGAAAGCCAAATAATAGTAATTGTAATAGTAACAGCACTGATAATTATAGTTAATGTTATGCAAATTGCTGGCAAACTGATCCTGTAAAAAGACTAACTTCATAATGTTGCACATATATTTCAACAAAGGATGTCTACAAAATTACCCATTTAATATCTTTCTTGCATCTGTCCTTTCTGTTCTAGTCTCTATCTATGGCACTAGACACTTACGTTTCATTTCTTCCCTCATCCATATCATAACATCTGCAAAGTTATTATCATAATAATAGCTACCAGTGATTAGGTATGCTCCATGTTCAGGGCACTGATATGAGTACTTAACATATATTGATCCATTTACTTCTCCAACCTCCACATGAAGATGATATTATTATTAACTCCACTCTGCAAATTAAAAAAAAAAAAAAAATGGTTATTTAGAAAGGTAACTGTTCAAAGTCACACAACTAGAGAGAAACAAAGCTGGGACCTAAAGTCCATCACAGCAGCTCCCAGCTTTCAGCCTTTATCACTAGCTCCCACTCTAAATACCTAACAGAATTGTTCATTAAGATTTTTAGATTTTAAGGAAAATGAGGGCAAATCTCCCAGAAAATAATTCTCATCCTCACAAGTTAAATTTAACTTAAACACTGCTTTATGGACCTTACCTTACAAAGCAACACTCTATATATTTCTGTCTACATATCATAGTTGGACATTTAAAGCATCAACTTACTGTTTAGATTCTGCCTCCCACCATACCTCTAGAATCTTATTCTGTAGTCTACTTACACTATTTAAGACTCAAAACTAATCAACCAAGGAATTGCTCCAAGTTTTTGCTTCTGTAATTACTCCTCATGTGGGAGAGCTCTCCCAAAGGCCACTTGACAGAGATAACTGCCTATCAAATATTTCTACTTCCCATCCATACTCAAGAGCTGCTTCTGAGAAGAGATTTTGGGTTCAGGAACTGCATTTCTCTGCACCTACCAGTCTTTATGGTTACTATGAGTAGTTCTCACTCAAGAAACATGAATGAACATGATGTCTACCACCACCAGTTCAGGAGCTTACTAAGTAGTTCCTCTTCTCCACTCATTTACTAGCATTTGCCAATTTGAGATTAGCACAGCAAACCTGAAAGCTATTTGTTAGCATTTGTAGGATCACAGAATGAAAGGCACTGTGTCCTGAATCACTTCTTGGGGAAGTGTCACCTGTAACTAGGAATGTTTATTTTCAACTTCAGTTGAGGAAGATTTAATTTCTTTTACTCTAAATATTTGGGCTTTGGGAACTTATCTATTAACATCTGTTATCACTTCAACTAATGTATAAAATTGTACCAGAATAAATAAGTGGTGCCATAGCAAAACACCTAAAACATGTAGCATTGCAAAAACATCTGACATGAGGTCAAGAAAGTTGTAGTTTCAAGTTATATAGTGGCAAAATACTTAGTAAAACCATCACCTGCAGAAACTAGGAAAAGGGACCATGTAACTGTGGAGACCACAGTTGTCAGACAAACAATTAAAAATGGACAGTTTTCTTGTGCATTGGCTATTACTTGTTGTTGTTGTTGTTGTTGTTTTTTTTTCTGTAAAATATTACAAAACATTACCTCAAGCAAGGACTGGCAAGTATTCAAAAAGATCGTGACTGAATCCAGCACACAGGAATTTGGGGATTGGAAATACTGAGACCCCTGAACCCCAAATAGTATGTTTGGTTTGGAAAAGCTTTAAAGTAACAAACATTCAGAAAGACTCCTGATATAAACAAAAATAACCAAATCCTGATTAAGGTGTGGTATCCCCCACCAAATATTTCAAATGGTCTCAAGGTGACATCTCAGTTGCAGAGACAAAGAAATAAGCCAGGGGTTAGAATGGTGTCTTGAAGACCAGGGAAAGCATTCTGGTGAATGGGACTGGCTGGATACAAGTGGCTCTGAAACTTCTTAAATTCTAGAGGGAACTGGATACCAAAGAAACTGTAAGTACAGAAAGAAAAGCATTTGACAAGTGTTGGGCCCCATACCACATTGCTAGAAAGTGGACTTTGAGGTAATGTCTAAGATCATCCTCATCCTCTATATGAAGAGATTGAGGTACAGAGGAGACAGACTTCCTACTCAAAGAGATAGCAGGTAAATGAGATTTAGATTTTGAGAGGTGGCAGATGTAAGAAGGGCATTCTGACCTCCCCCAGTTTTCCCTCAAAACAGGAGATAAAATTTCATGTGCAAGTCACTCTTCCTGCACCATGAGAGAAAAACATTCTTGTTAACCAGAGGTGGTGAGTCCAGAGGAGAGAAATTTGTACAAACAGAACTTTAAAAACTCCTCTCTCTTTACCCTCCCCGTGTTTTCCACAATTGCCTCTCTTTGTGTCATTTACTATATGGCAGTGAGTCCTGCCCACTTCTTTGGGTCTTACTTCTTTAAGAGCTTAAATGTCATGTAAAATTTCTATTAAATGATTCTGTATGCTTTTTTCCTGCTGATCTGTCCTGTCAACGTTATTCTCAGTCTCTCTGTTCAAGACCTTAAAAGGAGTTAGAGTGTAGCGCCCCCTGCAGGCCGCATGACACTTGAACCACCAAATAAAGACTATCACGTGGTGTGGGGACCGCTATATATGAACTAGAAGAAAACACTAAAATAAATAATTAATTAAAAAGAAACAAAATTGGATCTGGGGATGGGAATCATTGTTTTCAAAAATCGCTCCAGGTGATAGTGATGCAAGTCTCACTCATTAACAAGCATTGCACAATCTTCAGCAATAGGAAGTAAGGTGGTTGCTGTTAAAATATTAAAATTGTATAATAAATTGTAAATTAAAATTAAAAACTTATCTTCTGCCCTGGCTGGTGGGTCAGTGGATAGGCACCAGTCTGAGAACCCAAAGGTCACTGGTTCAATTCCCAGCCAGGGCACATAACCAGGTTGCAAGCCAGGTCTCCAGCCAGGTCTGTAGCTGGAGGCAGGTGAAAGGCAACCATACGTTATTCTTCCCCTTTCTCTGAAAATAATAAATGAAATCTAAAACCAAAAAAGAAAAGTTATCTTCTTATCAGAGATATAGTTTTATTCCTTGTCTTTTTAATCATTATATTCATTTCTTAAAGATATTAAAATAATAATAAATATATATGTGTATATATATATATATATATGTGTGTGTGTGTGTGTGTGTCTGTTTATTTAAAGCTTAAAATACGTTAAATGCTAACTAACACTGAGGTTTTAAAAAGTGTTCTGTGACTTTGAGACAAGAATATATTCATCAAAAGACCTTTCCAAGGAAAAAGAGGAAAATTATGCTACTTTAAAGATGAATTATATCACTTTGTAGATTCTAGTCCAATGAAGCATTGAAATAGCACAGACTGAAATAAAGCCAGATGAGGTGTTATTTAGGAATGTCCTTCTGAATTAGACTTCTTCAGAGCAGAAAATGGTATCTATTTCCTAAAAGGCTATGTGTTATTGAAGATAACGTGTATATGTTGTTTGAAGTTTGTAAGAAATCCATTTTCCCATAATAACGAATGAGTAATTTATGCCTGACAAAATGACTTCGTAATCACTGAATAAAGATAAAAGAGGAATTTGATTATCCTAATTAAGGATGATACTACAAAGGTGGCTCTGAACAGCGTGAGGCATGTGCAGGATTACTAAATACTATCTGATTATTTGCAAAACTGCTGTTGATTGCGCAGAATTAGTAGCAGACAGGTTGATGTCTTTGCAATTGCAGCCAAGTTGTCATTTTGGTGGGTGGTGACGGGTGGCCAAGGGATGAGGCCCAGGAATGTGGACATTCCATGCAGGGCTGTGTTAGGAGGCCAGGCCCAGGAGCATTTACAAGAGAATTGACTCAAGACAAAAGAGTTAAGCACTCTGACTTTAAAAGGGTTAAAGTCATTTGTTAGAAACCATGTCCCAAACATCTTTAATATGTTCTAATTCAGGAAAAACAAACAGATAAACCAATAAAAACACACTGCTGATTTTAGAATTTACTTGAGCCAATCTGGGGTTATGTCTGAGTACTTTCTCATAAATTAGAAATTGTCCTGGAAAAGCACACCAGCGTGAGGATAAAGAATTATGTTCTGGTTATAAATATGAAAAAAGTGCAGATGGCTTTTTTCTGTTTTATTCCTAATAAAAAAGAAGCAGATTTTCACAGAGCTGTGGCTCCTGGGGCTACAGGATTTTGCAGAAATCAAAATTAAGTTTAAAAATAAATAAATAAATAAAGAGAAAAGAGATGAGCAAAGCTCTAAACTGACTGACTGGAGACCATTTTTCAAGCCCTTGTGAATTTAGCATTAGATTTTTCAGAGCTTCAAGGAGAGCTGGAGAAGGAGCCACAGGCTGAGGTCACCAAACGGGGGAATCTAGGGGAAACCTATAATAAACAGGGCTCCAATGGACTCATCTAGGATTAATGACAAATGAGAAGTTGCCACTCACCAGAAAAGAAAGGAAAAAACAAGGCATCGTGTTGTGTCACAGGGTTCAGAGGAAGACTCCTCACATTCTGAATTCCTAACAGGAGGCAGCCCTTCAAGTGGGAATGCCACCTGCATTCCCAGTTCCTGGGTGGTCAAAATCAAATCTCATTTGTGGATTTCATTTAGAAACCCCAACTGGCAAATGCAAATTTTTTCTGAGACTCACTTTTAACATCGGCAACATCTCACAGAAAATCTCTCATGTAATATAAGTTTATAGTTATCACAAGTTGGCTTTCAGATGGTTGATGAACAGTTATTTCTTGCACTTTATCTTGTTTTCTGATTGTTACTGTGTGAGCGATGTTCATCCCAGCTGTCTACATTCCAGATAGGATCAGAACTTCCCACACATTCCTCACATGGTCGGATGGTGAGATCACCCACTGTCAAAAGCTGCCTTCTCTCTATATATGCAAACTTGCCAATTTTTCCCTCAAACATAGTAACTATTATTGCACTATTTCTACACTAACGCATAGCATTCAGTATTCCAGTTATCCATAATAAAGTAATCAAATTATTGATCATGACATAAAATTTGAAGTCAACAAAGAACAATGCAATCGTTCTTGAAAAGATTGCACATGAAATTTTTTCTCTCTTCTGTCAACTTGATTGCAATGGTGTTGTAAGGGGGAAACTTACTTGGGAATAACAGATAAGATAGTACTATAGGTGTTTAATAAGTCTTTTTTGTGTGTTATTACCCATTAATATTCCATGGTTGTGGTGGAAAATTATGTTCAGTAAATTCTCCTTTTAAAAGTTATGATTCAATTATCTTTGGATTTCTTTCAATATTCCAAAAGGCCATAGCTACTTGAACAGTAAATATAGGTACTGGTTCTGAGGACAAATAACCTTTTTGATTTAAAATTTTACTTATCCCACTATCACTGCCTTAGTTTAGAGCTGAATGATCAGTTTTTAGATTGTCATCACAAGAGTTTATGAAAGACAGAAGAGAGAAAAATAGAAAGAGAGGGAGAGAGTTAATCTTCTATGTTAGACCTTTCACTAGTTTTCCACTGCCTCCATAATAAACTCTGTTCAAATATATTTTTATTAGAATAGTGTGCACAGTCTCTGTGATCTGTCTCCTGCAGGAATATGTTGCTGTCACATATTCTATTTTATAATTCAAATGTCAGAACTAACTTATATGGATATTTTGCCTTGCTTGGCTTTATGGGTGAATAAGTTAGGGAAAATGCTTATAATGCTCTTTGTGATAACCCTTCAATAGAATATATCAAAACCTCACTTACTTCTTTGCCATGGTTTCATATATTAATTCAGTTGAATATGCCAGACTTGTTTTTCTCTTTTTAGACCTATGAAATATATTGTCCTTTGCATTTTTCATGTTTATAAAACATAGTTTATAAAACAATAGTTTTCTTGGTATCATCCTATTCAGGGTATGGAATGAGTTATTTTAGAAGAAATTTTAACTAATGGTTGAAGAAAATTTCAAAACAATACATACATGTGGAGTAATATGAAATATAAATAATATAATAAATCAGAATTGTTATGTATAAAGCTTCATACAAATTATTTGAAAATGCCCTGGGATAATTGGACAATTAACTTTGTTTACTGCTAAGGGAGAATATTTGAGTTAATCATTTTGTAAAACTTCATGAGAAAATCATTTGCACAACCTTTCCATGCTGCTGGCAGTGCAACTACATTTCTCAGTTTTCCGCTGATCCTGTTTCATAACTATGCCAAATTAAGGATGGAAAGTTATAGCCAAACAGTTTCACATATTTTCTCTTTTTATTCTTTTATTGGAGTGATAGGAATCACATACTGCATTGAAAAGAAAGATGAGTATTTGGTGGCAAAGCAGGCATAGGTTTATCTCAATAACCTTTATGGCTGTGTGTGTATGTGCTGTGTGAGGGGATGTGCACTATTATTATCTGCCATATTTCAGAAGAGGATATCACCAGGTAACATACTTAGTCCATTCAGGTTGCTGTAACAAATTATCACAGACTGGGTGATTCAATAATAGACATTTTACTTCTCACTATCTAGAGGCTAGAAGTCCAAGATCAAAGTGTTGGTAAACCTGGTATCTGGTGAAGACCAGCTTTCTGGTTCACAGATGGCATCTTCTCCTTGTGCTCTCATATGGCAGAAGAGGAGAGGCAGCTCCCTGGGACCTCTTTTATAAGCACTAATCCCATCATGTGGGTTTTATCCTCCTGACCTAATCACTTCTCTAAGGTCCTACCTCCTAACATCATCACATTGGTGGTTGGGTATCAGCATATGAATTTAGTGGCTAGGGGTGGGGGGGTGTCATACACATTCACTAAGTCCATAATACAGGATGTCCAAAGTGAAATAGCTTATCAACTGGAGAGCAGTGTTCCAAACCCAAGTTGGCTGGTTAAGGATTCCTTCAACACTGAGCTGTATTGTTAAGCCTTAAACACTGAGATGTCCTACTGTTCTTATCTATAAAGACATGCTTTACTTTATTTTTATATGTAAATAACTTCACTAAATCCTAGATTAGCATATTTCAGATATATTTTATGTATCTCAATAAGAAATAAGTAAATATCCACCTTATCATTTTGTAGATCTGTCATTTTATTGATAGATGTCTGTTTGCCCCCAAATCCTTAAAAGTCTTCAAGGCAAAAACTACCTTATATTTAGTGACATGTCCCCAAAACTCATAATAGCACTTGGCCCAAGGTAGTAGCTTAACAGTTGGCAGAATGAATTAATAACATCAGAGTCTTTCATGCAACTTGAGGTTAGACAAAGAAAAGCTGTTGATATTTTATCCAAAGACCTTACCAAATACAGTCTTGTGGATCAAGAAGACTGAGATAAATTAGATTAAAGCCTTCCTATTACCCCTAGGATTGCCAAGGTTGGAATAAATAGGGATTAAACTAGGTATCATAATGGAATCTGAATGAAAAAGACAAATGTAACCTTTAGACTGAACAAGAAAAGCCTATATAAATTCTAGAGAAAAGTTCTAAGTAAATGTAATAAAAAAGGTCCATTTATTAAAAGAAATTGGGTCTATTGCTCATAACAACAAGTCATTGATTGAAAAACTCCTTGTAATAGGTTCCTTCAATGCAGCATCTGTCAAGCATTAACCTTTTAGCCTCATGATCATGTGAAAGGAATTTCTTGCTTATATTACTGGTCATATGACCCCAACATGACATTTAATTAATTGCATCTATTGAACATAGATTTAGGGTTTTCTAAAATTAGAGACACCCATTAGAAAAACAGGACATTTTCCCATGTATTGTATAATACAATTTAACCCTATGATCTGTATACCTGAGATCGTTTAGAAAACTTGATTATCTCTGGTAAATTATTTATACAAGTAAATAAATAAGCTTTAAATTTTTGAACATGTATCATTTGCATTGAGATATATTTAGAAGTTAACATAATATGTTCATTTACTCTAAAAATGCATTTTCAAATAAAACATATTAATAATCTCATTCTAAAAGATGAGTTAAAATTGTATCAATTCTGTAAACATAAAAATTAACACACTAAGAAATGGTTAAGAAAGTATTATTATTAAGACTAGACTATCAACATGAATGTTTTAATAATAACAAAATAGATAATTTTAACAAAACAACCTTATTTTCCAGCTTGAAACTTGAATTATTTTGCAAGCAATAAAAAGGGAAGATAAAATGTTTTTTAAATAATTGTAATTTAGTTTTTAACAAAATACTTAACCAATTTTATTATTCATATAACATATAAAATTTATGGAATTCAGTGATTATATAAAAGAAAACTGCATAACCTTGTATGTCACATCTCAAAAGAATAGATGACCTTTCCAACTAAGTGTCTGTATTTATCATGTAATTACATTAATCCTTGTAGAAATAAAATTAATGATTAGTATTTTAATTTAGGTTAAAATTTGAATCTGTGACTAACTAAAATAAATTTTATTGAAAATTCTCAAAACCTGTTTAGAAGCACTCAGGTTCTATCACACTCTACTTTTGTTGGTGTTTTTGCATTAATATAACCACTCTTCCAAAATAATTTTTAATTTCAAAAGTTTGCAAATGATTGCTGATCTTAATAAAAAAAATAATTTCAAAGAAAATCTTCAGCTATTCAAATGTCACTCATAAATACAGCAGAAAGAATTACAATAGAGGAGATAAGCAGAAAGTTCTGGTCATAAAGTTTATCTGTATTTGATAAGAATGAACCCATTAATACTATAGAGGATTTTGATTATGGGCTTGCCCTGCATTAGGCAAAATGCTAGAGCTGATAATGCTTTTCCTGGCACTTCAGTAATTGATGGCCATATCTACTCATATCATTCCTGAACAGAAGCAATGTCTAGATAATAGCAAACCAGTTGTTAAAAATTGAAATAATCAGGAAAATTATTCTGACTACACAATTTTAAAAAAGTGTTTTTCATTAACTTAATATTTGATTGGCATTTTTGTTTAAATGAGAATCATAAAATTCTGATTAATCAATAGAATAATGCTTCCTATTTCCTTTGAAATAAGGCAAACATTATAACTAGCAATCAATAAGTAGGAAGAAATCAAATGGCCAGTGATAACTTAGATTTTTGTGTCCAACATCCCTCAATCCATGGAAGAAAAGATTGAATTTGATCAACAAGTCCTCTATCATTTTATTAGACAGCTCAGAACTTTGTCTAAATAGACCATATGGATGAGGGCAGATGGACCAAAGACTTTTGCTTATGACCACTGACTCACAAATCTTAAATTGAAAGAGAGAAAGAGGGAGAGAGAGAGAGCCTTCAAGAATACCAATTACAGGTGAATTGGTGTAATATCCATTGGCTCAAACAGACCAACATATAAATCTCAGGAACACATGGACTTCATGAGGTTTCCTTATTTATTAATTCAGCATATTTACTGAATACCTACTTTAGGCTAACTACTATAGTGAGTTGCATTTGGTGATGTCTGGAAAGAGCTATATTTCAATTCTTTTTTTTTTTTTTTATTGCTTCTTTTTATCCTCAACAAGAATGTAACCCTATATAGGTTGTTTGGTTGTTTGGTTCAGTGCACCCAGAACAATGCTTGAAAGATAGCAAGCATCAAGAAGTGTTGTTAATTAAAGAAATAAATTCATGGTGTATCAGTTATTAATCAATAAATAAATATAATAAAAGAAATGGTAACATGCAAATGATTTCACTGAGAAATGGGCAAAAATGCTAAGCAATTTTTTTATAGGAAAAGGAGCTCGAACACAGCGTATGAAAGAATCTCAAATTTAGTAGAAATCAGGTATATGCAAATTGAGATTCAGAAGCAATTCTATTTCACACTCACTGAATTGGCAATATTTAAGAAATATGGTAATATAAATTGCTGGTGAGGAAATGGATCAATGAAGCTTCAGTGTACTCTTGGTAAGAATTCAAATTGGACACCACGTTAGGAGGCACTTTGACATTAACCGGCAAAGTTAAATATCTCTATATCTTACAGCCCAACAATTGAACTCAGAGGTGTGTGTCTTGGGAATTATTTGCACATGTGTACCTGGAAACATTTATAAGAATGGTCACAGTTATACTACTTAAAAAAAGAAAAAACACTGTTAACAAAGTAGATGATTATTAATGGGCAGTGAATAAGTAAGTTGTAATATTAGATTTCTACTAGTTAATTTTATATAACAAAGAAAATGACATATTAATGATGGATATTATTGTGTATAGGTGTTGAATCCCCAATCTCTTGTCTTAGAGTATTCAATGAACTACCAAGTTATCTCCATTTCTTCTTCCCATATATTTCTCCTAGTTTGCTGTGATTAAGCACCTGAACTGCCAACTGCCATAACAGACTCATAAATTTGTCTTAACTCCGTTTTATATGTTTTAAAAACAAGCTCTCACATGGCCAATAAAATTCAAAATCTAGCCACTCTTCAAAAATAATCCAAAAATTTCATACCCCCATGGGATAAATTGCAACCACTTTTCATGATGTATCCAAATTCGCAGGACATGGTCCCTTCCTACATTTTGAACCTTATTTCCCTGATTTCTCCCATGCAGCTTTGGTGCAGCTGTACCTAAGTAGGTACAGGTGAGCCCATGCTCATGACATTATCATTTCCTTATGCCCTCCAAGGTAGGCGGTAAGCATAGAGGATGCAGTATGGACAGTTGAAGTCCTCCTGCTTAGGTTCAAATTCTTCTCTGCCTGCTACTTGGGCAAGCTATTGACCTCTCTCTACTGTAGTTTTCTTTTCTATCAAAAGCTGTTAATAAGTTCTGGCTGGTGGCACAGCGGATAAGGTGCTGGCCTGTGAACCCAAAGGTCGCTGGTTCGATTCCCCAGCCAGGTTGCAAGCCAGGTCTCTAGCCAGATCCATAGCTGGAGGCAGGTCTTTCTCTCTTTCTCTCTCTCTCTCTCTCTCTCTCTCTCTCTCTCTCTCTCTCTCTCTCTCTTCCTACCCCTCTCTCTAAAAATAATAAAATCTTTAAAAAAGAAAAAAGCTGTTAATAATAGGTTCTATCTCATAGGTAGGACTAACCATTTTAAATTTGTAAAATGCTTAGAATAATTCTTTGGTATTGTGTGAGCTTGATGTAAGTTGCATAAAATTGGAAGGCCTCCTTCTATGTCTGTTCGGAAATCCTTCACTTGGAGATACAAGATGAAAGCTACATTAATTTCCTCCCAGGACAGATCTGGAATTATAACTAAATTCTAGAGAAATCATCCTGAATAACCAGCTGAACACTAGCTAAATTTAGGTAAGCCTTATGACCACAGACAGACATAAGAAACCACTTCACCACAATAAGACTGGTAGAAGTGCAGAGGAGGCATGAGAGGGCTTCCTGGGCCCCTATGGGCAGCAACTGAAGTTCTAGAGAGATATTGGCCAGGAGTTCACCTGAGAAGCGTGGGGTCTAAACCCCAACCTGGGTTCCCTTCCCATAGCGCCAGAGCCAGAAAGGAACCTAGATAACATCTAGTAATAAAAAACAGCAGGATTTCTGTCTGCTAGAGACACAGAGAGCCTTTAAAGGGTCAATGCACAGATTCATTTGCAGTCACTTACTCTGAGTTCCAGCAGGAGGGCAGAATGGACTTGAGATACTTAGGAGATTCTGGATTAGTGGCTCTGAGGAGAGAACTGAAAGAACAGCCAACAGGATCCATGGGTGAGTCATTCCCCCATACTGCAGAGGTAATCTTTCTCAGGCAGGACATTCCTCTTCAAGTGACATCAGCCTGAGAGGAATCAATAACCAAGCCCACAGGAATCACTCTGCCCCTGCCTTGTGGTGCTTAAACTGGGCTGCTAGTTACAGCTTGAAACTGTGTCACTGATTAGTTTAACAACTAAGGCAGAGCTCTGAGATTTTAGATGACCCACCCCCAGGCCTGGTGCTGATAAAACCCAGCCTTAGTGTGCAGCCAGGTTCTTTCTACACACAAACAGGTCCAGCAAGATACCAATGGTATATTTCACAGAACTAGATCAAACATTCCAAAAATGTATATGGGACCACTAAGGAATCACAAAAGACCCCAAAATGTCCACAGTAATCTGAGAAAGAAGAACAAAGCTGGAGGAATCATGCTAATATCAAACCATACTACAAGGCCATAGTAATCAAAACAGCATGGTTCTGGAATAAAAACAGACATCTAGAGCAATGGAACAGATAAAAGAGCCCAGAAATTAACCCATGCATTTATGGTCAATTACTATTTTACAAAGGAGGTAAGAATATATGTACAATGGGGCATGAGGTACATGGGAACCCTCATGAACTGTTGGTGGGAATGCAGATTGGCGTAGCCACTGTGAAAAGCAACAGGGAGTTACCTCAAAATATTAAGAATGTAACTGCCTTATTACACAGTGATTCTACTTCTGAATTTATAGCAGAAGAAATCCCAAATTACTAATTCAAAGGAATATATGCACACCTGTTTATTGCAGCATTGTTTACAATAGCCATGATTTGGAAACAGTATCCATTAGTAGATGAATGAATAAAAAAATCTATGGTGCATTCACTCGATAGAATGTTACTTGACCATAAAAAAGAAGGGACTCTTACTTTTTTTGACAGCATTGAGGGACCTGGAGAGTATTATGCTAAGTGAAATAAGCCAGTCAGAGAAAGTCAAGTACCATATCATTTCACTTATATGTGGAATCCAATGAACAAAATAAGCTGACAAACAAAATAGAAACAGAGAACAGACTGAGTGGACAGATGTCAAGGGGTGAAAATTTGTGGGCTGGTTGAATCAAGTGATGGAATTAAGCACAAAAATAATAATAAGACTTATAGACACAGGCAACAGTATGGTGACCAAAAGGAAAGGGAAGTGGGGGCAGCAGTAGAAGAGAAGAAACAGAGGATAAAAGGAGACTTGATTTGAGGTGATAAACACATAATACAGTAGACAGGTGATGTACTACAGAATTGTACAACTGAAATCTATATAATTGTATTAACCAATGTCACCCCAATAAATTTAATAAAAATTTAAAAATTAATACAGGGATGAAAAGGAATTCCTTCTTTCAGAGACATTATTACTTTGAAACAGGAAACAATGATGAGCCAGTGTGCTTGCTACCAGCTATAAAAGTTAAGCCTTCAGGGAACATGTAAGAACCATGAGAATTCATGAAGAACTTTGCAGAGGAGGACAGACTTGACATGAACTTGAGTGAGGAATTTTTTATTTATTTATTTTTATTTTGTTATCCTCTAACATTTATTTTATATATAAAAAACAATTGTTAGCCCTAACAGTGGATAAGGTGCCAGCCTGAAAACCCAGAGATTGCTGGTTTGATTCCCAGCCAGGGCACATAACCAGGTTGCAAGTCAGGTCTCTAGCCAGGTCTGTAGCTGGAGGCAGGTGAAAGGCAACCATACACTGATGTTTCTCTCCCTCTCTGCCTCTCTCCCTGCCCTTCTCTCTGAAAATAATAAATAAAATCTTAAAAAAACAACAACAATTGTTAATAGTCATTTTTTCTTAACAAATGTTCTAATATCCATGTACTACTACCACTAATAATAATATCCAGGTACAGTTTTGTTACCATATTTCTTTCAGTTTTATTTAATCTTTACTGTATTTTTTTTTTTTCATTACCATTTAGTCCCCTTACACCCCCTCCCTCCAGCAAACACCATACTGTTGTTCATGTCCATGGGTGCTTTTTCCTTTTTGCTCAATCTCTCAACCCCCTAACATCCCCACACCCCTAAAAGTCATCCTGCTCCCCATCTTTGAGTCCATCCTTATTTTCCTTGTTAGTTCAGCTTGTTCATTAGATTTCACATATGAGTGAAATCACATGGTAATTGTCTTTCTCTGACTGGCTTACTTCACTTAGCATAATGTTCTCCAGGTTCATCCATACTGTGACAAAGGGTAAAATTTTCTTCTTTTTACGATGCAGTTGCATTCCATTGTGTGAATATCCCCTAGCTGTTTTATCCACTCATCTACTAAAGGACATGTGGATTACTTCCATATCTTGGTAATGATAAGTAATGCTGCAATGAACACAGGCGTGTTTATGTTCTTTTGAATTGGTGTTTTGGGTTTCCTTGGATATATTCCCAGAAGTGAGACCACTGGGTCAAACGGTAGATCCATTTTTAATTTTTTGAGGTATTCCCATATTGCTTCCCACAGTGACTGTACCAATCTGTATACCTACCAATGGTGCAAAAGGGTTCCCCTTTCTCCATATCCTTCCCAGCACTTGTTTGCTGATTTACTGATGATAGCTATTCTGGCAGGTGTGAGATACTATCTCATTGTAGTTTTAATTTGTATTTCTCTGGTGATTAGTGATGTTTGGCATCTTTTTATATGTCTATTGGCCATCTGTATGACCTCCTTGGAAAAGTGCCTATTTGAGTCCTTTGCCTATTTTTTAATTAGGTTGTTTGTTTCATTTGGTGTTGAATTTTATAAGTTCTTTATAAATTTTGGGTACCAACCCCTTATCAGATGTATCATTGGTGAATAAGTTCTCCCATTCACTGGGTTATCTTTATATTTTGTTGATGATTTCCTTTGCTATGCAAAAACTTTTTAGTTCTACATAGTCCTGTTTATTTACTTTTCTATTGCTTCCCTTGTCAGGGAATATATATATATATATAATAAAATAAAATATTGCTACAAACAATGACTGAGATTTTGATGCCTTTATTTTCTTTTATAATTTATGTGGTTTCAGGTCTAACATTTCATTTTTGATCCATTTTTATTCATTCTTTTTTAAAAATATTTTATTTATTATTTTTCAGAGATGGGGGAGGGAGAGAGGCAGAGAGAAAGAGAAACATGAGTGTATAGTTGCCTCTCATCTGCCTCCAGCTACAGATCTGGCTGGAGACCTGGCTTACAACTTGGTTATGTTGCCCTGGCTGAGAATTGATTATTTATTCTTACGTGTGGTGTAAGAAGGTGGTCTAGTTTCATTTTTCTGGACATCTATCCAACTTTTCCAACATCATTTATTGAGTAAACTATCTATAGCCCATTGTATGCTTGCTTCCTCTGTCAAATATTAATTGACTATAAATGTGTGGATTAATTTCTGGGCTCTCCATTTGTTCCCTTGATCTATATTTCTGTGTTTATGCCAGCACCATGCTTTTTTTAATCATTATTTTCTTACAGTATTGTTTGATATTAGGTAGTGTGATTCCTCCAACTGTGTTCCTTTTTCTCAAGATCACTGTTGCTATGCATGGCTTTTTGTGGTTCCATATAAATTTTTGAAATATTTATTCTAGTTCTGTGAAATATGAGTATGTCATAGGATTCTTGATAGGATTTGAGTTCAAACTATAGCTTGCTTTAGGCAGTATGGACATTTGAATGATGTTAATTCTTTCTTTCCATGAATGCAGTATGTGCTTCCATTTATTTGTATCTTCTTTAGTTTCTTTATTCGGTGTCTTATAATTGTCTGAGTACATTTCTTTTCATACTTGGTTAGGTTTATTCCTATATATTTTTAATGCATGTACATGGAATTGTTTCCCTTTCTGATAGTTCATTATTGGAGTATAAAATGTCAATTAATATTTAACTAATGAGGCAAGAACATTCAGTGGGATAAAGATAGTTTAATTAATAAATGATATTGGGAATATGGGACAGATACATACAAAAAAATTAAACCACTTTTTATACCACACACAAGAATAAACTAAAAATGGATTAAATACTTAAATGTGAGACTTCAAACTGTAACAATTCTAGAAGAAAATATAAGTAGTAAAATCTCGGACATTGTTTGTGGCAATGTTTTTTCCAATATATCTTCTCAGGCAAGGGAAATTAAAGAAAATAATAAACAAATGAGACTAAATCAAACTATTAAGTTTTTACACAGAAAAGGAAACCATCAACAGAATGAAAAGACAACCCAGTGAACGGAAGAATTTATTCATCAATAATACATCTGATAAGGGATTAATATCCAAAATTTATAAACAACTTAACACCAAAAAACAATAATAATCCAATTTTAAAAATGGGCAAAGGATCCAAACAGATACCTTTCCAAACAGGACGCAGAGATAGCCAATAGGCATTTATATAAAAAGAAGTTCAACATCACTAATCATCAAAGAAACACATATTAAAACCACAATATTACCTCATATCTGTCAGAATGGCTATTATCATCAATAAATTGTTCCTGTACTTTATGTAAATATCCAATTTCCCTTGATGAACTGTGGAAAAACTTAACAAATGATAGACTTGGAAATAAAGAGAATAGAAAAAAATACAGGACATGAGCTTGAGGAAACAGATACCATTCATTTATGCCAAAATAAAAAGGGTGGGTAGGGGTGTCCATCTTGTGATGAGATTGCAATGTTATGCCGGGACAAGCTTGTTTATTGGAGCCAACTGTTAAATTTTCAGGAATTGCCAGCCAGTTGTCAAACACAGACATTAAAATTTAAATTGCATGAACATATTGTTAAAAAATTATATCAGGAAACAAGGTAAGGTATACTCAAAACTCATCGCTCCTAATTATTTTACTATTACCTCTGTTCATGAGGTTATTTATCTATTGTACCTCTATGATGAGAATACCATATAATCATGTACTACTGTGCATTTCTTCCTAACATGACATTTAGTGACTAAACATTGAATTAGAATAGGCAGACACTACCAGGCAGATCTTGATTGAATGTTTGGTCAATTATTCAGAGTTAAGAAAATGAGGGTAAATGCTAATGATGCAAATTAAATGTAAAAGTGTGTTAGGTCTGCATCTATTAATTTGTGAAAAGTACAACAAAGTTAATGAGATTTTCTTCTAGTATTTGACAACTATTATCTGATTCATCAAAAAAAGTCAATCACACCTTTGATGAAATAGTGAAGTTGTGACATATATTTCTGTTATTTGACTTATGAAAATCAACATCCATGCAAGATCTGTGATTGCTCATCAAGTGCAACTATATGTAGATTGCTTATGGAGACAAGAATTAGGCAAAAATCAATGAAAGCCATCAGTGTGAAAATCAATTAGCTATATGGAATTTGTAATAACATGCATTGCATGTTCTTATTTATAAATTATGTGCTATACCTCTTTTATATCAGTCAAATCTATAATAAATGTATATACATATATAAAATGTATTTTTCCTGGGTCCAATTGTTAAACATTGACCTGAATACCACTAAAATAACATAGCCCTGTTTTCAGAGTTACAGAAAGCTATGTTGAAATTGTCAATGAAATTCAGTTTGATTGTAAGGCAGAGACCAATATGCTCTAAAATACAAATAGATAGATGTACATGGCACTAAGGGCTGAGGAGCAACAATCAACTTCAAATTCATGGTCTGGGAGTGGCAGTTCTGTATTAGAAAATTTTGGTAAAGAATGATCTCATGTTAGAATTTTAAAATACCTTTAGATAATAAAAGCTCAAATTGATCAAGTATATGTGTCAGGGATTTTTATTGTTTCATATCTTATTTTTCAATTATAGTATTCAATATTTTTTGTATTAGTCTCAGATGAATAGCAAGGCAGTTAATCATACACTTTACAAAGTGCATTTTTTAAAATATATTTTATTTTACTATTACAGTTGTCCCAATTTCTCCCCCTTTTGCCCCCCTCCACCCAGTACCCTATTCCCTCCAGCAATGACCCCCTTAGTTCATGTCCATGAGTCAAGCATGTAAGTTCTTTGGCTTCTCTATTTCCTTTGTTCTTCTTAACATTCCCCTGTCTATTCTGTAACCACCAATGTGAACTTTTTTTCCCCCTTTCACATCCAGAAAATTCACCATTTAACTATTGCCTTCTGTCAGCTTCTCAAATCATATTAATATAAAGTTTTCATTACTCCAAAATGCCTGTTAATTCATTTGTTTAAAAAATTACTCTTTTAAGTAATATGAACTGCAATATTACCAAACAAATACAAAAATACATTGACACCATATATATATTTACACATATTTAAAGTATTACTGGATTTTGAAGAGTTAATACAAAAAAATTTAAATATGCCAATAGTTTACATAATTATTACATTTTAATGATAGTGTTTTAGATATATTGTAGCAAGATTAAGCAGTTTTTTCTTCTTTAATACTTATTTTACTCTGGAATGCTATTTTTGTGAACTATATCACAGAAATGGTGTATTGCAGAACTCACTTTTGTGCAAGTTGTCCTAGAGACAGTGCCAAACCCATAATAAAAAATGAATTTGGGTTTTAAGTCACATCCTTCCTACTCCGATAATACAATTCAACTATATTTTAAGCTACTGGAACTACAACTTATTCTTTTTGGAGTTTTTCATCTTAAATAGTAGGTTTATTTATTTATTTAGGCTGTGTACAGGTCTTACTTCTTTCAATACACCCTGCTTTTCCTCTATATGTGTTTTACAAGTTGAAGCCTCAGAAATAATGGCATTTGCAGTGCTCAGCTGGGCCCCAGAGTAGAAATTATTATGTCTACTAAGTTGAGGTGAAAATAAAAATCCCTAGAATTTAATAATTTTATAGGATAGTATTCTAGCTATTTTTTTAACTTGTGGTCCTAAATTACCCCCTGAACTATTTAAGAGTCTGTTGAGGTAGAGATTAGGTATGTTCACATTTCAATAATATAGTTTATTATAGCATTAATTCCTTTTCCTAAGCATCCCCAGTTTGAGGGCATTCATAACTGGACATATATATTTCCATGATTTAGTTGAAAGGAATCTCATCTAATTTACATGCTAATATGAAAATATATATTGTCTATGTACACGAATCATATAGATTAGTAGTTTGCAACTTCCATCCAAATTGGTCTTCATTCTCTGCATCTTTTCTAACCTAAAGATTGACTGATTTCACAACACACCCATGACCAGTTGGTTGCTATTTAAAACACAAATTGCTAACAAAATTTATATACTACACACCCACAAATAAATACATCTTTTATAATAGTGAATAAAAAAGATAACATGTCTTTCATGTAATATACATCCACATTTTCTTAGGTTTTTCTTCTTCCTTAACTGCATTCGATTTTTCTGAGTTATTGAAAGTAACCTGATTTTCCCATATTGTGAAATGATTCCAACTGAAGAAAACTTAATCTACAGTAATGAAGATACAAGTAATATACAAAATTGTACTTTATTTAGTAAAATCTATTTATAATAAGATCATTTTAAAGCATTCATAAGTTAAAGTTGGTTCTTATCCATTCAGCTGCCTTATGTCGTCTTTTGATTGGTGCATTTAATCCATTTACCTTTGTACCTGTGTTCCTGTCTGTCTTTGTTCTTCATTTTCTTAAAGCAGACCCTTTAGCAGCTTTTGCAATGCTAGTTTGGTGGAGATGTATTCTTTTAGCCTTCTTTTGTCTGGGAAACTCCTTATTTCCCCTTCCATTTTGAAGGACAGCCTTGCTGGGGTAGAGTATTCTCGGTTGCAGGCCTTTGCTTTTCATTGCTTGAAATATGATTTGCCATTCCCTTCTGGCTTGTTGTGTTTCTGTTGAGAAATTATCTGATAACCTTATGGGAGCCCCCTTGTTGTTATTAGCTGTTTCTCTCTTGCTGTTTTTAGGATTCTCTGTTTGTCTTTGAAATTTGCCATTTTCATGATGTGTCTTGGAGTGGGCCTGTTTGGGTTCATCTTCCTTGGGACCTTCTATGCTTCCTGAATTTGCATGACATTTTCTCTCCTCAAGTTAGGGAAGTTTTCTGTCATTACTTTTTCAAAGAGGTTTTCTATCCCTTGCTCCTTCCCTTCTCCTTCTGATATCCTTATGATACGGATGTTATTACATTTCATGTTGTCCTGCAGCTCTCTTAAAACCTCTTCATTCTTTTTCAGTCTTTTTTCATTTTGTTGCACTGCCTGGGAATTCTTTTCTACATTGACCTCCAGCTGGCTAATCTGATCCTTTGCTTTCTCTAGCTTACTTTTGATTCCTTCTACTGTATCCTACAATTCAGAAATGGTATTCTTCATTTCCTTCTGGTTCTTATCGATGGTGTCTATGTCCTTTTTAATGATTGTGTAGTTCTTAGTAAGTTCCTTGTAGCTTTCCTGGAGTTCTTTGTAGTTCTCCTGGAGTTCTTCATAGTTCCCTCGGAGTTGTTTATAGTTTTCTTTGAACTCACTGAGCTCATTGAGCTTCTCTATCATCATTATTTTGAATTCCATGTTTGATAGGGTGCTTGCCTCTATTTCATTTTGCACTCTTCCTGGGGATTCCTCCTTTCCATTTGCTGTGGATTTCTTTCTTTTTCTCCCCATTTTAGGTGACTTTTGTTTGTTTTTGCTTCTTAGATTGGTCTGCTTTGACTTATTGTCTTAGTGGTGAGAACTTTTGTGGCATAGAGGTGCACTTTTTTTACTTTCTGGATCTGTGCTTGGTGACATCAGCTCCTGTTCCAGTCTGGGCCTAGTAAACCAATTGGAGATTACCAGAGATTCATTGTCTTTGTCTCCTTTAGCTGTTAATCCAATCATTCTTTGATCAGTGTTCAGTTTTAGGCACCTCTGGGCAGGGCAGATGAATTCAGTTATTAATCCAATCAACCTGTAATCTGAGGTCAAGTTTAGGCACTGATAGGTGGGGCAGATTAATTCCTGTGGATGAGGCTGTGGTTTCCCCTTAGGCTTCCACCCGTTGGAGAAGAGTGGTCTGCTGGCTGTATGGGGGATGGGTCAGCACTGGATTCACAGGCTGCTCCCTCAACTCTCCCTTTAAAGCCACTGACCCAAACCCTCCTTAAGTGTCTCTAGTCTACTCAGCCCTTTCTCTGCTGGAGCCCAGGGTAGGTGGGTGCCACTGCGTTTTCGTGTGTGGTCCCTTTAAGAACCAGTCTCAGTGAACACACGAATCGGTTGTTTTGCTAGTCTGTGCATCCCACCCTTCCCCAGGCATCTTTCAGTCATGGCCTCCCAGAAATGCTCACATGGGGAAGCCCGCCCCAGACTTCCAGGCCACAGCTTTGGTGGACGGCACCTTCAAGGAGGTGAAGCTTTTAGACTACAGAGGGAAATACGTGGTCCTCTTTTTCTACCTGTTGGACTTCACTTTTGTGTGCCCCACAGAGATCATCGCTTTCAGCCAGCATGCCAAGAACTTCCGAAAGCTGGGTTGCGAGGTGCTGGGCGTCTCTGTAGACTCACAGTTCACCCATCTGGCTTGGATTAACACCCCCCAGGAAGGAGGAAGGCTCGGGCCCTCTGAACATCCCCCCTCCTGGCTGATGTAACCAGAAGCTTGTCCCATGATTATGGAGTGCTGAAGAAAGATGAGGGGATTGCCTAAAGGGGTCTCTTTATCATCAATAGCAACGGTATCCTTTGCCAGATCACAGTCAATGATTTGCCTGTGGGGTGCTCCATGGATGAGCTCTGTGGCTGGTCTAGGCCTTTTAATACACAAATGAGCAAGGGGAAGTCTGCACCGCAGGCTGGAAGCCAGGCAGTGACACGATCAAGCCAAACGTGGATGATAACAAGGAATACTTCTCCAAACACAACTAGGATGACAGACAGATGCCAAGCTTGAGCTCTTGGCCCTCCCCTGGGTGCCCACCCCCCATGCTGGCCTAGGAAAGGCTAGATGTATCTGCCCCTTCATATTATAGTCTGTGCCCCTAAGGGGCTAGTCGCAGGACTTCTCATAGTTCTAGCTGAGTGGTGAATGGCGAGCCATCACTGAAGCTGCCCAACCAGGTACCCAACTGTCCTAGAGGTGACCAATAAAGTATTAGGGACAGAAAAAAAAAAAAAAAAAGATTTCAGTCTCTCTGTCAAGCCAGCTAAACTTGGTGGTGTTTTGCTTTACACAGCTGGGTGCTGTTTTACTCTCAGCTGCGTTGCTGTAGGCTAGGAAGCCCAACTAGGGGTTTAGATCCCACCCTTCTCAGGTGGAGCCCCTGGCTGCTGAGATGTTTCTCCCTCCCTTCAGCGGCCACCCATGGAAGCCCCGCCAGCCTTTCCTGGTTCTGCACTTCCTACTGGTCATGTTGTGATAAATCGCCTCTTCTGTTCTGTCCCTAGTAATAAGGCTTCTCTCCAGTTGGTGTTCTGTTAGTTATTCTGGATGATTTCTCCCCAGTTAAGTTGTAATTTCAGTTGGTATTGGAAGGAGATTGGTGTAGCTTCACTTACTCCTCCACCATCTTGGTTCTTGACGGATTTTAATAGTTTAAGAGACTATCTCTTTGTAGTAGTCTCCACCACAGGTAAGAAACTCACATCAGCCACAAAACACATTTTTAATGTTGAGCCTTGCTTAATCTCCATCAACTGCCCATGAGTTTATAATGTGATTTTCTCTTTTTACAGATAAGGAAACTAAGCTATAGAAAATGTATGTAATTTGTCCTAATTCATACTATAAGGAATGGAGTTAGGATTCAGTTCCAATCATTAGTTTCCATGAGTTCATGCTTTAAATATCTCTTTGTAAATGTCCAAAAAGATTCTGAAAATGTAGGACAAGAGGTGGGAGAAGAACAGGAGGGGAAATTTCTGGAGGTGAGGTCATATATAGTTGACTTATACCTTCTACAAAAGCCTATGAGACTCTAAGGCTGGGGTGGGAGTGGGGAATGACATTGTCACTGAAATTGATGAAACTAAAGGTTAGGCCACATATGAAAAACTATAATACTACAAAGTTCATACAATCTCTGAGTTGTGTTGGAACTGTAATTCTATGCTACAAATATGCAAACTAAAGCAAACTGGAGATGGATGAAAAAACAGTGCCAAAGGGAAATTCCACATCAGTGTCCAGGAGAGGATAAAGAACCACTCCTGATGACTCTCTTCAGCTGGAGGTTTGGTGCCCTCTGGCAATATAGGCAGTATGATCAAGCTCTAGCACTAACACAAGGAATTATAAGAATTAACTTGAGCTAACATGCATTTAAAACCATGCAATGCTTAACAGGTACAGAGTAGGCTTTCACCCGGATCCCCGAAGCAGAGAGGCCATTAGAACACTTTTCCAACTGTTAGACCAGCAGTCCCCAACCTTTTTTGACACCACGGACCAGTTTCCTGGAAAACAGTCTTTCCACTGAGTGGGGTTGGAGAGGGAGACTGGAGGCAGAGCTCAGGTGGTAAAGCAAGCTGAGTACACCAACTGGGAAGAGGGGAACTCTATGTTTGACTATAAACAAAGGAGCCTTCTGATGAGCTCTGCGTTCTCAGTACTGTAGTTTAGTGTTATTTCAGGTGTAAACCTTTTCCCTGAATAATAATATAAATGAACTCAGCCTTGTTAAGTCAGAAATAGTAGCCTTTCTTACATAAGGACTATGCTCCTGCTTTTTTTATCCAGTTTCAGGACACAGTAAAACTGGAATCACCTTGGGATGAGGGAGAGAACGGGCAAGTTGCCCAGTGAGTATTTTTTGGCACAAGTTAAGTTTATTGTTAGAAAATGTCTTTTAGTGATACCAAACATGACTGCTCAAGAAACCTCGACTGATGAAAATGTCAACACACAGAATAAGAAAAAAATATTTTTCTGCTCTGAATGCACATAGACTCTCTGAATGTAAATGGCCTTCACTTGGTTTCTTTTGCTTTCCTGCCACAATCACTAGCATTTTTCTATAATTCAACAATAAATGAAGATGAATGAAACAGATAAAATTTACCAGACCATGTAGTATTTCAGCTTTTGGGTGAATGAGGCCTTGCTCTTCACTGCGCCTATGGATTTTGAAGAGTTTATGGCTAACCTTGAAAGATACACAGAGGAAAAGTTACAAGGAAATGGAGTTACAGAAAACAATTTGCTTATTTTGAATGCTGAGGTGGTCCTGGGCCGAGGGAGAAATGAAGAGAGAACAGTGGGGCAGAGATTGAGTGAACTACAAATAGAAATTTTTATTTTGGCTATGTCTATGACAAGAACAGATGAGTACCAGCCTCTAATCTTGCTCCCATGGGGAAGTGCCATGATTTGAGAAGCTCACTGACATCGTCTTGTCCTTGCTCCTTTAATGAGTATGCTGAGTCTTCTTGTAAATCAGGAATATTTAAACTTTATGCAAATTAAAGAGAATTCACTTTCACATTCAGAGATCAGCTGAAAACATAATGTGTGTGTAAGTTTTCTAGGAGTAATGTCTAGCTAAATAAAGTCTTCTCCAGTCTTCTTAACATTACTTTTTCCTAGCATCTCCACACAGGTTTTCTAAATTGCATTGCTATGGAGCCTAACAGTTATTGGGCATAATTAGTAATATAGTCATTAAAGTTATGTTAACTAATATTACTGAAAAAATAGCACCACTTATAAGTTAATGGAAAGCTCAAATTAGATGTAATATATTTTTTATTATTTGAAAAAATATAAAGGAATATTCAGATATACTTTGCTCAACAAAACTATTGACAACACAATAGAAAAGCTCCATTACAAAAAGCACTTTGAATACAGATGTGAATGGAAAGGAAATTTAAGAGTTATGATCAATTTTTAAAAATTATTAAATACCTCATATGTGAAATCATATGCTTCTCTGACCAAAATACATCTTTTAGCCCAAGGGTAAAGAAAATTAACAGACCTCAGTATTATTGCCTCTGCCAGTGGATAGTGAATTATTTTTATATTATTGTGAATATGTTGGTACTATAGTAATTTTCTTTTAGCAGCCCTTGGCTCATTTTATCAAACATTGTGTTAGCCATTTAATACACAAGAGACCACAGTAATGCCAAAGAGGGCATATCAATATGCTTGCGTTAAATAAAGAGTCAGTAAAGAAACTTCTATGAACATCTCAGGTGACTTAACTATTGAATTTATTTTCACATGGCTTTATTATGTGTTGTATAGCAGATACTACTCCTGCTAAATAATGTGGTGTATTTTTAATTAGACCGAAACAAAACCTTGAGTTACACAGAGAAATGGCACTCAGAATGCATGACACACTCTAACTTTCCAAAGAAGAAAAAGAAAAAGGAAAAGCTATTTTGTGGCCTTGAAGTATTAGGGTCATAAACTGATAAAATTATCCAGAAGAGCCTTAAAGATATCAGAATATTCGCCATTTAAGCAGCAATATGTTGAGGAATAAATTTCCATTTTTAGTAGCTCAGTTCTACTCTCTGTAACCCCTAAAGGGGAATGCTGCTCAATGCATCTTTGTAAGGACAAAATTGAGGCTGTTTACTGTGCTTATTTAACCAGCTAATGTTGATCTCATGTCTGACTCTTAAGCACACTAATATTGTGTGGCATGTAATGTCTTTTGTTATTTCTTTCTACAGGAAGTTTTGGGAAGGGTGGAAGAAAATGAGCCTCCGTAAAACTGTTTGGCTTTCTTCTGTCACAAAAATTATATATTGGTAATTAAATAATAAGTAATTAAAATATTGTAAATGAAATGGAGAATTTAGAGGAGTGTTTTGTGATTTCACAGCACAAATTCTAGTTGCACAGCATAGAATATTACCCTCAAAGCCAGATATTATTGAGATGTAAGTACATCCAGTGATTATCATGTTGTTTTTAACATAATTTCATAATAATGCATTGCTAAAAGCCTAAATTTTTATCTAAATTAAAAATAAATGAGTTTATTAGTACTATATAGCAAAATAATAAATAATCTCAAAGAGAAAAGTTCTTAAGTAATTATTCATTAATTTTTACAAACCTGGCTAAATAATATAGGCATAATTTCTTATCAATAATTTCAGTAAATCCATTTGGGAAAATAAAGAAGATACGTATAATGTTTTAGACTTAAAATAATATATATAACATTTTATTTTAACATATATTACATTTCTTGGATTAAGGAAAAAACAACCACCTACATGAAAGAAAATGTGTCTTTAAAAAAACTAACTATGGGAGGAAGGAAGGATGAATAGGTAAAGCAGAGAGGGTTTTAAGGGCAGTGATCCTATAATTCTGGATACATGTCATTATATACTTGCATTTGTTCAAACCTATAGAATGTACAACACCAAGTGTGAACCCTAATGTCAACCATGGCCTCTGGGTGATTATGATGTGTCAAATGCTAGTTCATCAATTGTAACATTTTGCCATCTGGCAGGAATGTTGATAGGGGCTGAGGCTGTAGAAGAGGTAGGGAGTACATGGGAAATCTGTGTTTTCCACTCAGTTTTGCCAAGAACTTAAAACTGCAGTAAAAATTAAAGTCTGAAATAAGCATGGCTCCCAAAATAAATACATTTATTTTTTAGTGCATTTAAGTCAAACAATTATATAATGAACACTGTCAACTATATTTTAATAAAAATAATGTACCAATATTGGCTCATTCCTTGTATCAAAAATGTCATATCAATGTTGGCTCATTCCTGGTATCAAAAATGTCATACTAATGTAAGACAATAGAGTAAATAAGGTGTTAGGTACTAGGGAGCTCTGTACTATTTTTTCATACATTTTTAAATTTTATTGTTGTATTACACTGATCCCATTTTTTTCCCCTACACCACTCTCCCCATTCCCCCTGCCACAGTCAGTCCCACATGTTGTCCACTTCCATGCTACTTCCCTGACTAAACTGTTCCCCGTCTTTGCCTCTTTCTCCCCTTCCCCTCTCATCTCTGCACGCTGAAAGTCTATTCCTCGTTTCCCTGTCCTTGGTTCTGTTTTGCTCATTTGTTTGTTTTGTTCACTAGATTCCTCTTATAGGTGAAATTTTATGGTATTTGTCTTTTGGTGCCTGGCTTATTTCACTGAGCATAATACTCTCCAGTTTCATCCATGCTATTGTGAAAGGTAGGAGTTCCTTCTTTCTGCTGCATAGTATTCCATTGTGTAAATTTACCACCAATTTTTGACCCATTCATCTATCAATGGGCACTTAGGCTGTTTATATCATTTGGCTATTATATACAGTGCTGCTATGAACATAGGGGTGCATAGGTTCTTTTGAATTGATGTTTCAGGATTCGTTGGGTATAATCCCAGCAGTGGAATCACTGGATCAAAAGGAACTTTCATTTTTAGTTTTTTGAGAAAATGTTGTATTATTTTCCATAGTGCCTGCATTCCCACCAATAGTGCACTAAGATTCCTTTTATCAAACTAAAAAGCTTCTGCTGGGCTAAAGAAAACATCCCCAAGATGAAAAGGGAACAAACCGTATGGGAAAACATATTTTCCAAATACACCTAGGACAAGGATTTGATCTTCACCTGTCTCTCAGTTATTACCCCCTGAGGTGGGACAGAATGCTTGCAGTGCCTGCAGTTGCATATGTCTAATCCCCCAATACATTAAAACTGAAACAGTATCTTATTTTATTGTTTATTTGCTAAGACAATGGTAGAAAGGCACTTGTTTAAATAATTAAGTCTTTCCCATATTTAATGTTATTTTCATCTTTTAACAAATTTATTTCTATTTGTGGAATCTATGTGTGTGTGTTCATGCTCTAGCACCAAACTGTTTAAATTATAGTCTGTTAATAATGTGTTTATCCATCATTTCCTATACCTACATGATTTTTATTTGTCACAAATTTCCTGGCTAATTCTATATTTTATTTTTTTACACACTAACTTTAGGGATGGTCAATTCATGTTAACAAAACAAAAAGCTTCAATATTTCTCTAGATTAAGTTAAATTATAGGGTAACTGGTGTAAAATTAAGACGTTCATTTTGAGATTTTTACCTGCATTAGAAATTTCTTTTTTGATCGAGTTTTTAAATCTATTATTTTAACAAACAACAATATAAACAACAATCATGTGATATTTTGTTATGTTTTAGTTAAACATGGCTTAAGAATGTAAATCAATATAAGCCATGTGGTAGTGGGACCCCATCTGAGAAAATCTTGGAGTTAGAAACATCTTCATCCATAAACTGCACAAATACATGGACATCAAGTGTTTTTTGGTACATTCATGCTTTGGGGAAACTATGCTTGTGAGGGGCCTGCACCTGGAAATTGGCTCAGAGGTTACGCATTTGATGAGCTGATGAAAAGCTCACCATGAAAATGAAGGATTTGGCCTTTGGGAATCCAGAATGTTTACAAACAAGCTCAGAAAACAAAAGGCCCTGGAGTTAGGCACTGTTGCTAGAGCAGCTACCACTGTGGAAACAGAAGCACCAGGCATAGAAAGACCAGCTGACTCCTCAGAGGTTGTTAAGGTTTTTATATTGCCTCTCTTATTATGGACTCCATGTTGTGTCCCTTCAAAATTCATATGTTACAACACAACCCTAGGGTGATGGTGTTAGAAGGTGGACCTTAGGGAAGTGATGAGCTCATCTAAGGACACAATAAGAACATGCTGTTTAAGAACCAGGGACTGGTCTTCCCCAGACAACAAATCTTGACCTTGGACTGCAGCCTCCAGAACAGAGAGAAATATGTCTGCTCCATATAAGCCACAAGTCTGTGGTGTTCTATTACAGTAGCCACAGCTGACCAAGACAATACCAAAGCTATAAACAGCGGAATAATGTATTTTTAATCAAGATATTAATTAGAAAAGCCCTGTAAATGTTTGATTCTAAGAATTATTTTCTTGGTTCTTATACAGGGCAGAGAGTGCTAATCATATTTTTTAAATGTTCCTCATCTCCTATTAGATTTGTGTAATGTAACTACACAAATCTAATGACCTTTCTTTAAAGGTTATTAATCCCCCAAATATACATAAAATGTAACCACTGCTGTAACATTAGATGTAAACCTTTAGTTAAGGGATAATTATTTAATTAATAGTTGTAAAAAGATTGTTTGCTCCCACATGGTACTGAAGGTGTGCAGATCGGCAGGTAGAAGGCTTATTTGTTCGTTATAAATTGGTCTTCACACTACTGCCTGGAACCTACCTGCAAAAAAAGTGTCATGTTGGGACCTGCACCTAGAAAAATCATTCTACCCTTTTCTTTAAGGTACTCATTCATCTGTGATCAAGAGAAAATAATATGAACTCTGAATTACTATTCAAGAAATAAAGTGTTTCACTGGTTTGCTCTGAGGTACATTTAATTGGTTTTAATTTATACTAGTGTTACTGAAAACGTATGTTACCTTTTAGTAAGTGGCATGCAAAGGTAAGAAATTCTTCCCTAGCTTAAGAAAAAGGATCCCCATTCCATGCTCTGACTGGTAACAATAAGCCAAAATTATTTTTTGAAATGATGTTTCTAAATTATAATCCAAATACTGGAAGATCCACCAGCACGAATGATCAGTGGACCTCACTTTTGTTGAATGAGATGTCTCACTACCTATTCCAAGCTGCAATGTTATTTGGTTAACATTTTGGAGAATTAATTTAAACAGGAAATTTAGTTTATCAATTAATTGAAAGATGTAAAGCTAAGGAGAATTTAATGTGAGTCATCACATTATTTTAAATTTAATTAGTCTTGCTTTTTCCCTTTATTTTTTCTCCTCCTTTTAGAATGAATAAAAGACCTATGAAAATATTTAGAAAAATGTAGTATGGTACTCCATATTTCTTTCCCCTTTTTTCATCCTTTAGCCTTGCCAAAACAGACCTGAAGTACCTTCCAAAGTGGGAACATATACCATTTCTCCTGAGAATATGATGCTGTGAAACATCAAAAGAGAAGATGGCAATTTAATGTGCTTCATGAGTTACTATCCATGCACATCTTTGTGCTTAATCATGTGCAAAACCCTCTTAGCTAATCACACACAGGAAGTCAGGCCTGACTTCCTGAATGCTTAAAAAACTGTCTAGACAGGTCTGGGTTTTTGCTGTTGTTGTTGTTGTTTTATCTGCATAAAATGCCACACAGGCTTCTTACAGATAGTGTGTGGTTGTTCATAGGTTCATTAACTTATAGAATTATTATATTAGCTCTGGTTGGTATTAATATATTTACTCTTTATTATGCTACCTTTTACTTTTATATTTTTATATATGCATCACTGATGCTGTATTGCAGCATTCCAAGATCTGGTGGTTTAAACAACGAGCATTCACTTAGTGCATGAGGGGAGGATCAATGGTTCAGCCTGAGCAAGGCTGGGTGGTTCTTCTAATCTGGGCTGATCTCACACATCTGGAGCTTTGGTTGGCTGCTGGCCAACCTAGACTGACCTAGATAGTGATTTGGCCAACCAAATTCTGCTTCATGTGTCTGTTCTATACCAGGAGTCTTGCCTAGGTATATTCCCATAAGTAGGCAGACACACAAGGCAGCCAAGGTCTAGGCCCAGATCAGCTTTACGTGGCTAGGTGCTATTGACCAAAGCAAGCTACTCTGCAGGATCAAAACCCCAGTTTATCTCAGTTATCGTCTCAGGGTTGTATGTTCATCCAAATAACCTAGTAAATTATGAAAAGAATGAGGGTATATTCTGTCAGGAACATTGCTTTGTTGTTAAAATTCCTCAAAAGACATGAGTTGAAAATAAAATATTAAGTTGAAAACCAGGTTCAACATATGTATGAAAAATATATTCAAAATATATTTATGTTTTGTGTATAACTATAGTCAGTGTTTATATAACATTTGCAACCAGCATTTTCCCAAGAGGTTTACATGTATTAACTCCTTTAATCTTCAAAGAAAGCCCACTATTGTTACCATGTCCACTTTGTAGAAAAAGAAACTGAAGCACAGAGGTGACTTGCCCCATGTTGTTATAACCACAGAGCCAACTCAAATGAGCTCTAGCTTTTTTTTTAATAAGATGCTCATTTGCTTCTCAGAGACAACAGACCCCAACTGTAAGTCATACAGCCAAAGCATGCACAAAGGAGAGAACTTTGACCTCTAGCTGCACCAAAGGACTAGGACATGACCAGAACTCGAACAATAGAATCCTTTCAGAAACAAAGGGTCTGTTGTTCAGGAAGATCCGTTGCCAACACTCCTTTACCATAAATGGCTAAGCTCCAAATATCTCCAATGAAAAATCTGCCCCACCAGCACTTCCGCATACTGGCCAGTTTCCCCCAAAACTCCTCCAGACACCTGGGGAGACAGGTGTGAGCCTTACCTTCCATTTCCTTAACAATTGACTCCACAATGAAGACTTTTCTTTCCTCTAAGACTGCTGCCATAGTTTTGGCTTCTGTGCACATCATGTAGGGAGCCCTTGCTCACTGACATCATGTAGCTCTTACATAAGAGAGTCGGAATCTGAGCTCAGATAATGTTTGTATAGGACCCATGCTTTTAATCACTATGCTATGCTACCTCCGAATAGCCTTCCTCCTGAATAAACAGTATACATAAACAAAATTAACAGAATTCTAGTACTATAGAATATTAGAATTAAAAATATACTTTTAAAATTACATAATTGGACAGCTTCATTTTTCAATTGAGAAAACAAGCAGTAAGAGGTTAAATAAGTGTCCCCGTTATAACACAAATGACCAGCCAGATCCTAGCCTCCCATTACAGTTGGCACCCTAACAATAACAACACAGGTGACAGGAAATCAACAGTTGCCGGAACTAGAAAATCCATAGAAAAAAGGCAAACTGAAAGTAACGAATGAAAATTTGAAGAAGCCTATAAGCTTTGACAACCAATACATAGACCATTTCTAGAAAAATTAGGACTTTAAAATCTGAAACACTGAGATTTCACTTGATGTGAAGTTTATTCAATAAAATTGATGGAGTATCTTCATAATCGATCTTAAAGTAAAAATTTATCCAGTTAATATCTCCCAAATGATATCCCAATTGGGAAGTTTAAGGATTTATTCAATAAATGGGAATAATGGATAGATAAGAGACATTATAGGAAAAAAATGCCTATGACCCTGGGAATTTATTAACCAGTTTGTGATTCATTTGAAAATGAAATTACTCTGTAATATACAGGGCACATGGAAACATGAACTTTAGTAGATGTAGCTGTACTGGGAAGTCAGGAGAATATCGCTGGGGAGGCTGCGTCTATAGCTAACCTGCCCCTGGGTTAACAGAACAATCTCAGCTTTATCTGCCTCACCTGTTAAAATAAGAGTAGCGCAATTATATAGAGAGAAAATCAAATGAAACATCATTATCTTATTTTTATGCATATTTGTTTTATACACACATTTTTTAAACTTTATAAACACAAAGCATTATAATTGTAGGCATTCACAAACATATTTCAAACCTCCTTTGCCTTCTGCCTCTCCCACTGATTGTTTTTTCTGTTTTTGGTTGAACTCTGTTTGGCTTAATTGTTTGAATTATATGATAAATGTAAGTAGCTCTTTTCATTTCCTCAGGTCCTGAACTGCTCTCCAGGGACCCAGTGTCCACTTACAGACATGCTCCCGGTGGGGATGGCAAAGGAGGCATGGCTCCTGGCTGTGGGCCAGGCCTTGCAAAAGTGCCAGCCAACCCATGATCATGGTGTTGGGAACCCAGGCCTAGCAAGTGGATTGGGATTGGGAAATTTCCAGATAGTAACAATCACCTACTTTCATATTTCTGGTCTTCTCTTTATCTAAAGGCTTTTTATCTCCTATTTTTATTTAGAATCTACAAGGTGGTTTAGGTCAAATATTCATAGCCATTGGCCCTCCTCCATCACCTACACATATTTTCCATGTACTAGGATTAGAAGGAAGTCTGTACCCACATCCCAGACATGTGAGATTTCAGTTTAGACATCATTCCCATGTGTCATTGACCTTTTCATTGTTTTGTAGCAATAGACTCACAGTTACTTGTCCAAAGATATAATAAGGTCATTTTAGAAGCACTTTCATCCCAATTTCCTAGATGTCTTTTGTGATTAGAAAACCCTATAAACTATGTGACTTCAAATTTACAGAATTATTATTCCTGAAGGTTTTGCTGTCCTTCATGCTCAAAGATGACATTTGTGACCCAGGGATGGTGGAGCATGTTTTCTGAGCTGTAGAGGCTATCAATTCATTCTGTGCTGCCCTTGCTGTGCCATGTCATCCTCAGCATCCAGCAAGTGACATGTATTTGTCAATACCTACTAGATGAATAGGGTCCATTCAGTTGAGTAGTTCCCAAATTTTTGACCATGGCCAAGAGCAGAAAGCACATTTTACTTATCAATTCAAGATATATGTGTACATGTACACATTATACATACACATACATGTACACACATGAACATACATACATATATATAACAAAATAAAAGTTCCAGAAATAATGTTTTGCTTTAGTAACAAGGCAATTTTATTTTATCCCTATTTTTTGCATTTACAGGAAAGTGTTGCTATGCATTAAATTGGTTATTATTCATGGTTGGAAGAGAAATATTCATCTGCTGTATAGTAATAAAATCTGCAGAGGGTCAGCCATCCCCACAATAAGGCATATCAAACATCACATAATGTTGATGGCACACTAAAAGTGAATTATGACTTTCACCGCAAGTAAGTTTGGGGTCACAGCCGCCACAACCTGGGCTCGCCGAGCCCCTCTGGGCTTGCTCAGGTCTCTGGTTCTGGGGGAACTGGCTGCAAAGCAGTTAGATGAGGCCTTGGCTGGGTGGACTGGGGAAAACCCACTCTGTTCCACATATGTCATCTCCCAGCAAGCTAACTGATGTGTGTTCTTGGTGTCACACAGGAGGCCAAGAGGGACAAGCTGACATCTTCAGGTGCTTGCCCAGCCTCTGCTTCCACCACCTCCACTCCCAGCTCGTTGGATCAATAGTCACATATTTGGAGCTGAGCCAGGGTGGGAAAGTGGTGTGTGAGTGAAAACTTGAGGGCATTATTGTCATCTACTTACCAACAGAGACCAGGTGGGAAAAACTTGTGCATTTTATCACTCCAAGCCAAATAAGCTAAAGTCAGACCATAAGGAACATCCTCAAAATCTGAGAATAAAGGCCTTAGATTCCAATGGCAGCACCTAGGCGAAGTCATTCATGCAAGTCCACTTTCTAAGTTATGCAAGGATTTGGATACATGGCAGAGGATAAGGAGATTCTGAATGCATTAACTATTGAATAAAATAGCATGTACAATGACCAAGTTGTGGTTTGAAAATAAAGAAATTATTTTAAGGTACATACTGGATATGTGAACATACTCCTTTTTTTTTTTTAAGATTTTATTTATTATTTTTTGAGAGAGGAGTAGGGAGAGAGGCAGAGAGGATGAGAGACACCCATGATGTTACCTTTCACCTGCCTCCAGCTACAGACCTGGCTGGAGATCTGGCCTGCAACCTGGTTATGTGCCCTGGCTGGAGAATAGAACCAGCGACCTTCAGGTTCACAGGCCGGTGCCTTATCCAGTGTGCCACCAGCCAGAGTGGTGAACATACTTCTAAAACACAAATGGCCAAGTTTAGCAAATGCAGTGTATAGAGGAACAAATTTTACACCATGAGTTAAAGATATTTTTTCTCCCTAGCAACCAAAGCAATTGCAAATTTCTCTGTCATTCTCTAATATTCTTTTCAAAGGAAAATATCCACACAAACAAGCCAGAGCAGCTCTGACCATGTCAAGATTTTTCTGATGAAAACTTAGCAGTGAAGAAAAGATCAGTTTTTGCCATTAAAAAAAAATCAGTCTACTAATCACTGACAAGTGGTGATGGTGTGGCAAAGTTCTATTCAAATTTCTTTTTCAAAATATCTGTTACCTAAAATTTAAATAATGTGGTTTTCTGTTTGTGTTTTTTCCCTATTATGGACTATTTCCATTACTTGCAGTTTTTATAAAATAAGATTATTTTTGTATGTGTGAGAAGTAACAGTGGGGAACACAATATAAAAGAGTCTGCTGCTCTCTGAACTCAAACAATGTATTCTTCATATGAGTTACTTTACCCAATAAAGCAAAGCTGTGCACAGTGAAATGAATGCAGTTTCCTGTATGTAAGAACGTATGCCAAGCTTCTTTTAGGTCAGATGTTAGTTTTCCTGGAAGATAAGTTTGGGATATTTCATATTCATACATCATTGAGAAAAATTTTATACCCCCAGTGTCTGAAATTTTCTTTAATAAGTCCCCATATGTCTTTTGCTGTTTGTGATCTTTGTGCTTCCAAGTGTGTGTTTTATATAGCTTTCTCCTTGGATCTCCCTGGCTTCAATCCTTGAAACCTGTCAAGAATAACTTAACCTGTTTTATTGTGCCCATAAATTCATATGTAACTGCTAGCTAAATCCAATTTGTGTCAATCTGTCTCTCTTTGTAGCCTATTCTAAATCTCCCAGCATGTTTCACAAAAGTGGAATGGTATTAACACCAAATAACCAGCTCTGTTTTTTTATTCAGTAGTTATAGTCACTCCCAATATGGCAGTGAATAAAGATCCTGGTATCACCACTGATAGATGATATCAAAAAAATTCAAATTTATTTTTCTGTGTGAGTAGGAGTGCATATGTTCCAAGGGTCAGCAGGGTTTTAAGATGTTGGCAATCCCAACATTGCCTTTATTTTCAATTTACATCATTCCCAACACAAGTTAAAATGCCTTAGCAGGGAATGTCCAAATATTACTGGGTATAAATAGCTTCACCTTATCAAAATAAATAACTTAGTATTTTAAAATTTAATGCTAATGGTGAGTTATAAAATAATAAAAATTTGAAAAATATTTTAATCAAGGGGTATGATTTAATTGATTCTATTCATATTACTGTTTAATAACCTGAAGAGATATGTAAGGTATAGTTTACATGGAAGCATTTCCTTGAGGCCATCCCATTTATAACAGAAAAGGAATTGCAAATGTACACTCTTAACCTGAGCTCTGCTCTGCACATTTTCTAATGTGCTTGCCTATTTCCATTCAACAGAATAGTTTTATGTTGAATTAGCCAACACCTGTAATTCTAAAATGCTATCCCTTAGAAATGTCTTCTCTCACCATGGCTTAACCTCACACCTACCTCTATGCTGCTGTTTCTATATCATATCAACAACTACAAGTCATTGCTGAGGTACAAAATCACATATCTCTCAGCCTGCTGGATATTGATAGGTAAAGTATTTCAAACTCAGTATAGTCCAAGATGAACTTAGCATTCTCTCTCCAAAACATGTTTTCATATCTATATACCCTATTTGAAAAAAAAAATTCAAAAACTAAATCTTATTTTCTCTTGCATACCACACTTGAGAAGTAAGCAATAACACTGAACTGTATATGTTTTTATTTTTACCCCTTTATTTGATTTTACCTGCCTAATACTAGCATTTTATTACCTTCTTCTATGCCAGTGTCTAATGTTAAAAGCTATTTTGTTTTCCCCCAAATAAAGTTAATTTCCAAATTAAATCTCAGATGGAACATTAATGTGCATAGTATATAAAATCATATTTATTTGAAAATTTAAAACATTTAGTTTTCTTTGTTGTTTTTTTTTTTTTAAAGATTTTATTTATTATTTTTAGAGAGAGGGAAAGGGAGAGAGGCAGAGAGGGAGAGAGACATCAATGTATGGTTGCCTTTAACCAGCCTCCAGCTACGGACCTGGCTGGAGACCTGGCTGGAGACCTGGCTTGCAACCTGGTTATGTGCCCTGGCTGGGAATCAAACCAGCAACCTTTGAGTTCGCAGGCAGGCACCTTATCCACTGTGCCACCAACCAGGACTAGTGTTTTATTTTAAACATTTAAACACTTGTTAAGATTTAAAACATTTTTTCTTATTGCAACATTAATGAACAAGACTAAAAAAATATTTTAACATTTTCAAAATGTTTAATATTTAATTATATCTCAAGTTATAATAGATTCACTTTTATTTCTACTTATATCTGTATTTTAAAATTATTTTTGACATTTTACATATTCTTAAAATAATCTTTTTTCATTGTAGTTTTAGTATAGTTGTTCCAATTTTCCCCCTGTCCCATCCATGACCCTGCTCCCATAGTCAGTTCCTTCCCTGTTGTCCACATCCATGGGTCATTTATACATGTTCCTTGACTACACTCTTCCTCTTATTTCCCCATTTATGTTCCTCACCCCTCCCCTCTGGTCACTTCCAGTCTGTTCCTTGTTTCCATGCCTCTGGTTCTAGTTTGTTCCTTAATTGTTTTGTTCTTTAGGTTCCTCATATAGATGAGATGATATGGTATTTGCCTTTCAACAACTAGTTTATTTCACTTAACATAATATTCTCCAGTTCTATCCATGCTTTTGCAAAAGGTAGAAGTTTTTTCTTTCTTTCTGATACATAGTATTTTATTGTGTAAATGTACCGTTGTTTTTTCATCCATTCATTTACTGATGGGCACTTAGGATGTTTCCAGCACTTGGCTATTGTAAATAACACTGCCATGAACATAGGGGTGCATAAGTTCTTTTGAATTGATGTTTCAGAATCTTTTTTATTATTTAATTTTATTGTTGTTGTATTACATCCATCCCATTTCCCCTTCCCTCTGTCCCCTTCCCCACCTACCCACTACCCTCCAAAGTCAGTCCCACTTGTCCATGTCCACGGTTCTTCCATGCTAGTTCCCTGACTAAACTGCTCCCCTTCTTTGCCTCCCCCTCCCCCTGCCTCCTCCCCTTCCTCTCTGCCCACTTTAGGTATAGTCCCATCACTGGAATTACTGCATCAAAAGGCAGTTCTATTACTAGTTTTTTGAGTAAATTCCATACTGCCTTCCATAGTGGCTGCGCCAGCCTGCATTCCCACCAACAGTGCACCAGGGTTTCCTTTTCCCCACATCCCCACTGGCAACACTTGTTCGTTGATTTGTTAATGATTGCCATTCTGACAGGTGTGAAGTGATAGCTTATTGTGGTTTTAATTTGTGTCTCTCTGAAAGAGTTGAGCACTCTTTCATATGTCTATGGGCCCTTTGTATGAACTCCTTTGAGTAATGTCTGTTCAGTTCCTTTGCCCATTTTTCAATTGGATTGTTTTTCTTCCTGGTGCTGAGTTGTATGAATTCATTGTATATTTTGGAGATCAAGCCCTTGTCATATCATTGGCAAATGCCTCCCATGCAGTTGGTTGTCTTTCTATTTTGCTGAAGTTTTCTCTAGACATGCAGAAGCTTTTTAATTTGATGTGGTCTTATTTATGTATTATTTTCTTTATTTCCCTTGCCTTAGGGGATACATCAGTGAAAATATTGTTGTGTGGGCTATCTGAAATTTTACTGCCTATGTTTTCCTCTTGGACTTTTGTGGTATCACAGCTTATGTTTAAGTCTTTCATCCATCTTGAATTGACTCTGATATATGTTGGTGATCTAGTTGCATATATTTTTGCATATACCATTCCAGCTCTCCCAGCACCATTTGTTAAAGAGGCTATTTTTTATTCCATTTTAGGTTCCTCTAACCATAGAGACATGGGTTTATTTCTGAATTCTATTCTTTTCCATTAATCGATGTGCCTGTTCTTATGCCAGTACCAGGCTGTTCTGATTACAGTAGCTTTGTAGTATAGTTTGATATCAGGTATTGTGATTCCTCCTACTTTGTTCTTCTTTCTTGAGATTTCTGAGGCATCTGGGGTTCATGTTAGTTCCATATAAATGTTTAAAATATTTGTTTAATATCTGTGGAATATGTCATTGGTATTTTAATAGGGATTGCATTGAATCTGTAGATTGTTTGGGAAGTATGAACATTTTAATGATGTTACTTCTTCTAATCCTTGAACACAAATTATGATTCCATTTATTTGTACATTCTTTAATATCTTTCTTCAGTGTTTTATAGTTTTCTGAGTACAAGTATTTTACCTCATTGATTAAATTTATTCCTAGGTACTTTATTTATTTTGTTACTATAGTAAAGGGGATTATTTTTCCTGTTTCTGTTTCTGATATTTCTTTCATTGGTGTAAGAAATGTTTTCAGTTTCTGAATATTGACTTTGTATCCTGCTATTTGGCCAAATTCACTTATTTGGTCAAGTAGTTTTTTGGTGGAGCCTATGTTTGCTATCATGTCATTTGCAAATAATGACAATCTTACCCCCTCTTTTACAATTTGGATGCCATTTTTATTTATTTTTTGTGGATAGAACTTCTAATACTGTTGAATAAAAGTGGTGAAAGGGGGCATTTTTGTCTTGTCCCTGATCTTAGGGGGGAAACCTTTTAGTTTTTGCCCATTGAGTATGATGTTGGCTACAGGTTTCTCATAGATGGCCTTTATAATGTTGAAGTAGTATGTTCCCTCTTTTCCCACTTCGCTTAGTGTTTTGCCATAAGTGGGTGCTGTACTTTATAAAATGTTTTCTCAGCATCTATTGATACGATATGTGATTTTAGTCTTTCAGTTTATGTAGTATATTATGTTTATTGATTTATAAATATCATACCATCCTTGCATCCTGGGATGAATCTTACTTGATCATGGTGTATGATCTTTTTAAATGTATTGCTGGATCTGGTTTACCAGTATTTTGTTAAGGATTTTAGCATCTATGTTCATCAGAGACATTGGCCTATAGTTTTCTTTTTTTGTTATGCCTTGCCCTGGTTTTGGAATAAGGACAATACTGCCCTCATAGAATGAGTTTGGGAGTCTTCCCTCTTCTTGAATTTTTTGGAATAGTTTGAGAAGGATAGGCATTAGTTCTTCCTTAAATGTTTAGTAATATTCACTTGTGTAACCATCCCATCCAGGGTTTTGGGTGCCTGGAGTTTTTTTTTTTTTTTACTGCTTCAATTTCACTAGCTATAAGCAGTCTATTTAGGTTTTCTGCTGCTTCTTAATCCTATTGTGGAATATTATATGTTTCCAGAAATTTTTCCATTTCATTCAGGTTGTCAAAGTTCTTATCATGTAGTTGTTTATAGTTATTTCTTACAATCCTTTGTATTTCTGTGGTATTGGTTGTGATTTCTTTTTTTTCTGATTTTGTTTGTGTCCTCTCTTTTTTTCCTTGGTCAGTCTGGTTAAAGGTTTGTCAATTTTATTTATCTTTTCAAAGAACCAGCTCCTGGATCCATTGATCCTTTTAATTGTTCTCTCAGTCTCTTTATCACTTAATTCTGTTCTGATCTTGATTATTTCCTTACTTCTACTCATTTTGTGTTTTGTGTGTTGTTGTTACTTTAGTTCTTGAAGCTATAGGGTTAAGCTATTTGAGGCTATTCTATCCCCTTTAGGTAGGCATGTATTGCTATGAACTTCCCTCTCAGGACTGCCTCTGCTATGTTACATAGGTTTGGGGCTATTGTGTGTTCATTTTTATTTGTTTCCAGAAACTTATCAATTTCTTCCTTGATCTCATTATTAACCCATTCATTACTTAATAGCATGTTATTGAGTCTCCATGAATTTGAATCTTTAAAAAATTTTTTTCATTGAGCTTGATTTTTAGTTTCAAGCCATTGTGGCAAGAGACCTGTCAAATTTAGTGGTGCAGTTTCCTTGATCTCTTGGACTTGATTCTCTTGGGATGCCCTTTATGCCATTTATGTGGGCTCTCTGGATATAATTTGTTTACGTTGTTGTTGGGTCATTCTTTGGTGGGTCCTTCACTCTTGTTGGATGTTGTACAGGTACAACTGTCTTCTCTTTGTGTATCCATCCCTGGTGATGTCAGGTGGTATCCCAGTATGACCCTAGGCAGCTTATTCAAGACTACCAGCAATCCACAGTCTGTGGCTTTCTTCTTAAGTTATTTATTAGTCAATCTGTAATCAGCAGTCAGGCTTTAGCAACACTGGGTGGGACAGAGTAATTCCTGTGGGTGAGGCTATTGCTCCCCCTCAGGCTGATGCCCCCTGAATGGGACTGATCTGCCTAAACAAGATGGATCCTACAGTATGGGGAATGACTCAGCACAAGTATCCTGGTGACTACTCCAAATCCTCCCCACTAAGCCACCATCCCCAGAACTTCCTCAAGCATCTCTGGTCTATTCTGCTAATAATTCTACCCCTTTGCTAGAGTCCAGGTAAGTGACTACAAATGGAATTTTATGTGTTTGCCCCTTACAAGACTCACTGTGTCTCTGGCTATCTCTCCTTAGCAGATAGAAACCCCTCTGTTTTTCACCACTGGATGTTACTTAGGTTTCTTTCTGGCTCTGGTGCTGTAGACTAGGGAGCCTAGCTTGGGGTTTAGACCCCACATTTCTCAGAAGGAACACCTTAGCTGCCAAAATTTTCCTCCAGAACTTCAGCTGCCACCCATGGGAGCCCAGCCAGCCTTCTTGTGTCTCCCCTGCAATCTGTACCAGTCACATTGTGGTGAAGTGGTTTCTTTTGTCCATGGTTATAAAACTTCTCTCCAGCTGTTGTTCAGTTGGTAATTCCAGATGATTTCTCTACAATTTAGCTGGAATTTCAGATTTGTCCTGGGAGTAGGTTATTGTAGCTTCAACTTATTCCTCTGCCACCTTGGATCTTTAGGATACTTTTCAAATAAAAATTTTAAATAACTAAATAAGTAATTATAGTATGCTTTTGTTTTAAAGTGTTTACCTACAGTGCATATCCTTAATTGGCTAGTGTTCTATATGTAGAGAGAGGAACAAGTATAAAAATTATAGTGACTTCTCATCAGAAGTCATATAAATAATAAGAGAGTAAGTGAAATTTAAATATTAAGATGCTATAAGAAAGAGTTAACCAAACTAGAATTCTATGTACAATAAACCTACCCTTCATAAATGAAAGAGAAATGCGATATCTGAGGAAAAAACAGGATGGAATTCCTCACCAAAAGCACTATATAATTTTATCTAACTGACATTTGTACAATACTCCATCCAACAACAGCAAAATATACATTCTTCTCAAGCTCACACGGTACATTTTAAGCTAAAATAAACCACAATTGGAGTAATAAAATGCAGCTTAAAAATAACATATTTTAAAGAGTATAAATTTTATAAAGCATATTCTGAAACAACAATAAAATTAATCTAGAAATTAATAACAGAATGATGCCTGTAAAATCCTAATTGTTAGAAAATTAAACAATGCATTATTAAATAACATGGATTAAAAAATGTCTCACAAAAAATTTAACAGTACTAAACTAAGAAAAAAATGAAAATACAATGTACCAAAATGAGTGGTGTTCTACAAAAGCAGTGCTTAGAATGAAATTTATAGAATTAAATCCATATATTAGAAAAGAAGAAAGATCTAAAATAAATAAACCAGGTTTCTACTTACTGGAGCTAGAGAAAACTGAAACATCTCATCTTAAATCTAGCTTAAGAAAAGAAATATACACCTCTCAGACAAGTAAAAATAGAAGGGCAAGTTTTTCAAGTAGAAGAATGTCTAAAAAGAAAACATCTTACAACTATAAGTTTAGGTTTAAGACATTGGACACTTTTCTGCTAATATAAGGAATAAGGCAAAAATATCTTTTTGTACTATTCCTACTCAGCAATGTGCTTCACATTCCAGGTTGTGTAATAAGATAAGAAAAAAAGGTATGCATAATATAAAGGAAAAAATAATACTGTCTTTATTCAAAGATGACATAATTTCTTATGTAGGGAATTTCTCTAATAATGAATAAACTTCTGGAAGTATAGAAAGATTGCAAGATACATAACTAATATGTAAAATTTAATTGCTTTCTTATATACCAGCAATGAAAAATTGTGATTTGAAGTTTAAAAATAAATTTTATTTGTAATAACACCTACCCCTAGAACTGGTTGAGTATAAATCTCTCAAAATACATGTAGGTTTTATATATGAAAACTATAACCATCTGTTTTAAATAATTTTAAAATAATTAAATAAATGGAGTCATTTTCTATTTTCATTGATTGAAAAACTCAACAGCATTAAGCTGTTAATTGTTCCAAACTTGATCTATAGTTTCAATATAATAAAATTCAAGCAAGTTATTTTGGAGATATTGAGAAACTGACTCTAAAGTTTATTGGAAAAAAGTAAAAAACCTAAAGTGACCAACACAACACTGAAGAAAAAACTGTTGTAAAACTCATTGCCCAACATCAAGACTTAACAAAGTTCTTCACTAATGATTTCACCAGTGGTACTGGTAAAAGAACAGAGCTCAGACATAGACTTTCATAAACAAAGTCAGCTAATCTTGACCTGAAGGACCTAAAGTCTGTACTTCTCTGTGTAGACACAGTGAAAGCCTATCTGCCATGAGTAGGAGAAAGAACAAAACAGCCATGGATTGCAGGGATTCTATTCCTGATTGATCCATGCCAAATGGGCAGGACTATGACTTTTTCCCCTCTCTAAATACAGGGTGAGGCAAACACAGGTTTACAGTTGTTCATATGGAAAATATTATAAAAATTAATCGGTAATAAGACAATAATAAACTCTGTGTTTTGCATAGCATGGTAAACCTACTGTTGTCACACTCTGTATGTCAGCCAATAAATTCCCTTTTACCTTAATTCAGTTTGGGGAATGTTCTCTTTCATTTTCAGTGGAAATAACTTGCTTGTTGGGATCAGCATTGGATTTTCGAGATGCATAATTATCTTTTAGCTTTAACTATCTTAATATTAATGTATTCATAGATCTGAAGAGAGACTGAATATTCTTTCATCTACTGGGGGTGCTGATTAAAGTAGCTCTTTAAAATACCCAAATCTTTTTATTTCTAAGTTTTAATTTATTTAATAAATATATCAAATATCTATGATGTGTGAGAAAACAGGAAACTGATAGTAACCAAAACAAAGTCCTTGTACCCAAAACTATGCAATCTCAGCAGTTTAAACATTGAGATATTCTCAATGTGGGAGATCTCTCATCTGCTGAACTGCTCTGGGTTTACCATAAATAATGCATGTGCATTAGAGAGAATCCTTATCAATGTATCCATAATTTCCTTGTCTTCCTAAACAATGTATTGTAACTTAATTTTTCTTGGTTTGCTAGGTCACCATCATGCCACCTAGGGGTTGGAGAGAACATTTTGAAGATGAGGATGAGAAAGAATGTGAGGCATCTTCAGTCTTTCCCAGGTTCTGAGCCCTGTGTCCCTACTCCATGTATGCCTCTTAGCATTTCTGAGTCATGGACACCCCCAGGTTTCTGCAATTGAGCAGTTCTTCTTCTAGTTTTTACTCCTTCTCCACAGGGGCTCTAAATTAGTAATACTCAAATGAAGCTCATGCCAAGGTCCAGGTTCATAGACCATGAGTTATCTCTCTGTAGTGAGATTGAGGCAACACAGGTGACCACTGCCAACTCTCTACAGCCATGTGACAAAATAATTTTATGTCTCTTAGCTAGAAGAATAAAAGTGTTGGTCCTAAATGTTTATGTCTTTTTATTTTTCTAATATTTTCTTTTCATTGCACCATACAAAAGTATTGATCTGCAAGGGATTGGAGGTAAAATATTAATAATAATAAAATCAGAAATGGTCCATCCTATAAATGCTTGGAGAGGCATAGCTCCAAATGGTGCTTTTCATCACTATCTCTTTATTCACTTTCTCTTCACTGACCAAAAACTGGTTTATGTCTTAGGTACACTTTTGACACTTAACCTTTTTTTTAAATTTAATTTTATTGTTGTTGTATTACATCCATCCTCTTTTTACTCCCCTCTGTCCCCTTCCCCACCCACCCACTCCCCAACAAAGTCAATCCCACTTATTGTCCATGTCCATGGTTCTTTCATACTAGGTTCTTGACTAAACTGCACCCCTTCTTTGCCTCTTCCTCCCTCCTCCCCCTGTTCCCCTGACAAGAAGTTCTTGAGTGTGTGTTTGTGATCAGGAGTTTAGAAAGCATTTCTCTTGCTCCCATTGCCTGATAGCAGTGATATTTGTATTATTAATAATTAGAAATCACCTGAACTCCAGGTTATAGTGGCACAGACTTATAAAAGTAAAGTAGAGTAAAGTAACAGTAAATAAGCTTGAAGGGGTGAATTGAAGATTTTTCCATATCTGAGAACAGCATCCTGAGTGTAGGGGATCTGGTAGGAATGGTTGGGTCTTTTTTTTTTTTTTTTTTTTTTCTTTAAGATTTTATTCATTATTTCCAGGGAGAGAGGAAGGGAGAAAGGCAGAGCAGGAAAGAGACATCAATGTATGGTTGTCTTTCACCTGCCTCCAACCATGGACCTGGCTGGAGACCTGGCTTGCAACCTGATTATGTGCCCTGGCTGGGGAATTGAACCAGCAACCTTTCGGTTCACAGGCCGGCACCTTATCCACTGTGCTACCAGCCAGGGCCTGGAGTGTTTGGGTCTTAATTGTTACACAGTCATTGATGAATCTTTAATAGTTCAGTTTCCCCACTCCTGAACCTCTAGTCCCATCCTCCTTCCTCACTCACTGGTCAGTATAACCATATCTATAAGCATATTCCTATCATCTTGCTAAAGTGTCAGTAATCACCATTGTCCCCAAAGCCTATAACAAATACAAATTTATCAATAGTTACTTTATGTAAATATGTTGTAGCTACAATTTGCATATTTGAAGAGGGAGCTTTATTGACTGAATCCTGAATTGGGCAGCATTCCATCTGATAAGTAGAGAGGAGGCCCAGGGAACTGTATAAAATGAAAGGCATTCAAAAGCAGAAGAGGGACAGATAAGAACAGAACAAATTAGCCCATCTTCCTATGGAGATGGAAAAGGTCTATATGGCAAGTGACTTCATGGCTGCTGACCAATTAATTCCAGACTGACCAGTTAAGACTACTTTCCTGGGGAAGGTCAAAAATGCAATTAGGTTAGATATTAAGTTTTGGTTTGGTGTCCTGGGCTTAGCCCCAGTGACTCCATTGTGGATCTATGGTTCCTTTTTAACAATTCCATCACTATACATCAATAAATTACTTAAACTTCTCAAAACTTTTAGTCCACAAGATATTAATTAGCTATATTAAAATTGAAACCATCTTTTGCAACAAATAAGAATCTTGATTATATCTTTTAGTTATAAGGAGACAGGGGCAGTTGTGATTTTCATTCTACCAATAAAATTATCATTGAGTAAGTAAGCTGTGACTGCTGGGTGCAAACCAGGCCATTTCTGAAGCTTGACCTTGGACAAACTTTATCTTTGCTGGCAAAGCAGAACTGCAGCTTGGTCAGTCTTTTTAAAGAGTGACAGCTAGAAGCAGAGGCACCTGGGAACCTTGGCATCACCATTTCCATATCAATACTGAGGCTCTTTCAATGATAAGGAACTTCAAATTACTGCTGGGGTCAGGGATCTGCAGTCCTATAGAAATGGCTGCACAAGTCTTATTTAACCCAATCAATATTATGTAATATGAAAAATTTAAAAGTTAGTTAATGGCTTTCTAAAATGTTTCCCACTGAATTTATGGAGATAAGAGGGTGAGAAAGGACAGGAAGTAGAGAAAGAGTCAGGAGAAGGAAGGGTACCTCAAGGAGAATGTGGCTTGTGATGCAAATATTTCTTTGGGGACTAAATGGTAATGGAAAAAATACTATAAAGATTAAATAAATAATTTAAAAATAAATATATATAACCCATGAGGGAAAAAATAGTGTCTCAATATATTATTAACATTCTGCACTTAAATTTTTTCATGATAATCACCTATGAATTCAGACTAATTGAAGAAGAGAATAGAATCATTGAAAAGTTTAAGTTAGATAGTTTTTCAAAGACCTATAAAATGATGATGTTAAAAACAAAATCAGGATTTCTGCCCTGACCAGTGTGGCTCAGTTAGTTGGTCATAACCCTGTAAAGCAAAAGGTGACCAGTTGGACACCCAGGTCAGGGTTGCAGGTTTGGTTTCCAGTCAGGGAGTGTGCAAGAGGCAACCTTGGATATTTCTTCCTCACACTTATATTTCTCTCCCCCTTTCTCTCCTTTCCCTGCTCTCTAAAAACAAATGAATAACATCTTTTTGAAAAAATTGGGATTTAGTACAAAATGAAATATTTCTCCAGTTTCTTTTTTAATTATATTTTATTGTTTATGCTATTACAGCTGTCCCAGTTTTTACCCCTTTGCCCCACCTGTACAGCTCACCCTCACACTCCCTCAGGCATAAAGCTCCAATGAAGACCTAAGAATAATTAGTCATTAGCATACCACTATTTTTATGTAAATGTTCCTCCTAAATGCCTCTAAAAACAGTTTTCTTGATTTGGTTAAGCATACTCTTATAGTCTTGTTTGTATGACTAATTCTCAGAGTAAACTCTTTATTCATATATAGAAGAATGTCAACATCTATATTTTAATCTCTGGATTAATCTTATATCTGAAATATAAAATCCAAATCAATAAGATTTTGTTATATTAATGTTTCAAATTGCATCATGGATACCCATTTTTTATTTAAAAATATGTTTATGTAAATATGATTGCAAAGAAATTGTGTCTTTAAGAGCTTAAAATGGCATGCTAAGTTAACTGGAAATCATCTTGTGGGTTTTGAAATATTTTTAATGCAGAAGTGAGCTCAAAAGAGATAAAAATCCATAATATTTCAGAAATAAAAGTACAAGTTAAACTGGAGGTTTAAGATTATGAGCTAGCTGATGCTATGGATGCTCTAAGAGGGTACAGGGGTGCCTGAAAGTACTGGGACAAATTTTTAGAAATGCAAACTCAAGAGCTAATTTTTATTGTCTGAGAGACAGAAGCAGCCAAATCTTGGCACCAGGGCATAAACTGTAACCACCATTGGGTAACCATTCAATAAGCATTTCTGAATATTTCACATAGGAAAATGGCACCAATGCCCAAGACTCTATATTAATCCAGACTGTGGAAGGCCACACTTGAAGTAAAATGATAAAAGAAAAACATTCTCACACCAGTACAGGAGGTAAACATGACTCCAAGTTGAGAAGTTAAAGTAAAAATTAGTAGTAGGCATTGTACCTGGCAAAAGCTGTTGCCAAACCCCTCCAAGTGAACATTCCCATGGACTCTACATGGAAAAGATACCCAAGCTTTCAAAGATGGATCCTATAAAAGCAATTACAAAGTTCACAATGATCTTCCCCACACAAGCATCAGCATCAGAAAAGACACTGTTAGACTCCAGGCTTTCAGATATGATCAGAATGATCCGAAAGTAGGGAAAATGGAGGAGGGTATAGTGAGCATAAATGGTGATGGACAAAGACTTGACTTGAGGCGATGAACACACTATACAGTGTATAGATGATGTGTTATGAAATTGTGCAACTGAAGCCTGTATTATTTTTTAACCAGTGTCACCCCAATACATTAAAAAATGAAAAAAAAATTAATAAAATGGGGAATGAGTAGTTGACAGAACTTTTCCTGTATCCCCAGAATTATAGACCAGGTGCAAAGCAGAGGATAAAATGTCATCCTGGAAAAAAATAGTCCAAAGAGTGCTTAAAGCTTTCAGTAGTGGTTGGCTAGTCAGCAACCCCCACCCCCAAAATCATGAAGTCTATGGAAGCAGCATAGAGAGAAGGAAGTATGTCATCAAAGGCATACTCTTTCTGGACAGTAGAGAATGCTATGTCTCTATTTTCACTTCTTCTTTGGAGTAAGTGAAAAAGTACTTGTTCTGCACCTCCCCCAAGGCCATTTGAACAAATTCAAGGAAAATTTGTGTACCTGAAAATGAGGAACCTAAAATCTTATTTCATTTTCAACATATGTTTATTTCCTCATTTTTCTGATCCACAACATGTGCCCCTGTTGGCCCATGAAGAGGAGATTTGGAGCCAGGTCACAAGGTGGAAAAAGGACCCCCATAAAGGAATCCACACTGTTATCATATAACAAAGCACAGGTAAATGTGTTCCCCATACATCATGAAACATGAACCATGTTGCCAGAACCAAAACAGTAATATATAAGACTGCTATGGGTGGGCCTCCAGTAACGAATGCAATGCTGGGAGCTGAGGGGAACCTAAAAATACTAAACTAGCATAGAGGCCCCTGTTGGGGAAATTATGTAGTAAGAAGGCTCCCAGAATCCTCCAGAACTTTCCATGATTCCCTGAGTGATCAACATTTCCACACCAGCCACACAAAGCACACCACCAATGGAGACTTCAGTAGTAGCCATATAAATAAGAGATACTTATTCTCCATTTTTCTCCTCTCCAATTCAACACAAGAAAGCTGGTTACTAGGCATGACAAATTTAATACCATGAAGAAATAATAATTCTTCTTATACCTCCAAACTTCCTTTCCAGTAGTAACAAAAGCAATTGCCCTACACATCATTGCCATTTGTTAATTCTAATATCACATTTTCACATTGGGTGCAACTTAAATCTAGAACTTGGATTGCAAGAGTATGGATAATATAGTATTTAACTTTCCACCACTTTGGTGGAGAAAATTCCACATTTCATTTGGTATATATACAGTATAACTATGATTTAGGAATTATTAATATATTCAAAATTGGCAATTATAATTAGGATTTTAAAAGTTTTTTCCCTAAATTACTCTTTTATTTCCAAATGCAATACAATGTAAAAAATAAAAAAACTTCCTATGAAAAATATGTGTTTTTATAAAGTTTGGATATTAACCTCTTATCAGATGTATTGGCAAATATGTGCTCCTATTCTGTGGGCTATTCTTTATTTTTTTTATGTTTTCCTTTGCTTTTAAAAACTTTTTAGTTTGATATAGTCCTTTTTTTTTAATGTTTTATTTTGTTTCCCTTGCTTGAGGAGATATATCTGATAAAATATTACTATGAACTATGTTCAAGATTTCACTGTCTATGTTTTCTTCTAGGACTTCAGGTCTAACATTTAAGTTTTTTATCTATTTTTACTTTATTCTGTGTGTTTTATAAGAAAGTAGCCCATTTTCATTTTTCTGTGCATATCTATCTAATTTTCCCAACACCATTTATTTAATAAACTGTCTTTAGCCCATTGTATACTTGCTTCTTGTATCACATATTAATTGACTATAAGAACTTAAAAAACTCAACACCAAAAATCAACCCAATTAAAAAATGGGCAAATGAATAAACATGTCCTTTTTGTTCTCCAAGAGGACATAAAGATGGTAGACATCTAAAAAGATGTTCAACATCATTAATCATCAGACAAATGCAAATTAAAGCCACAATGAGATATTATTTCACACCTGCCAGAATGCCTCATCAATAAATCAACAAACAACAAGTGCTGGCAAAGATGTGAAGAAAGAGAAACTCTTTTGCACTGTTGGTGGGAATGCAGATTGGAGCAGACACTGTGGAAAGCAGTATGAAGACACCTCAAAAAAGTAAAAATGGGTCTGCCTTTTGACCCACTGATTCCACTCTTTGGAACCCAAAGGAACCCAAAACACTAATTCCAAAAAAAAAAAAAAAATCAGCACCCCTATGTTCATTGCAGTGTTATTTAAAATCACCAAGATAGGGAAGCAGCCCAACTGTCTATCAGTAGATCAATGGATAAAAACAACTATGGGACATTTATACAATGGAATACTACTCAACCATAAAAAAGAAGAAAATTTTACCCTTTGTGACAGTTATAGATAGACCTGAGGAACATTATACTAAGTGAAATAAGTCAATCAGAGAAAGACAAATACCATATGATTTCATTCATATGTGGAATCTAATGAACAAACTGAACTAACAAGCAGAATAGACAGACTCATGGAGAGAGAACAGGATGACAGCTAAGAGGTGGGGTGGGGAGGTTAGGAAGTAGAGGGATTCAGCAAAAAGGAAAAAGAACTCATGAACATGGAAAACAGTGTGGTGATTGTGAGGTAGGGGAATATAAGAGGACTAAATAGCAATGAAAAGAATACAATTTAAAAAACTAAAAAGTACGTTTTAATTCTTGAATTAAATTCTACTGTTAAAATACATAAAAGGCGAGATAATTAAGGAAGATTAGAAGACTCACAATGAGTTTTGATTTTATAATCAGAAATTATTCTAATGAGGAAGATAAGAAGAAATTTCAAGTCACTTTTTCAAAGAAAGTGAATGCATCACATTGCTAGAGAGCTCAGATTTTGGAAGAAAAGTCAAAAAGCTGGAGAAGGTTACACTTTCAAGGGCAATTTCAAGGAGTGGTGCAACCTTGTAAGTTATGTCAGGAAGACTAATGAGTTATATCAAATTAAAGCTTAGAAAGAGCTGATGTCTGCGAAAAGCATTGATAATGGCAAAAGTGTGATTACAAAAAGAAACTAAAAGTTTTTAACTGCATTAAAAAGCAAGAAAAAAAAGGAAAAAGTGATTCCCTTTCTTGGAGTAGACATAATGTGAGTAGACGCTTGGCCTAATAAAATATGAAGCAAAGGTTTTTCATCCTTTTCTACAACCTATGATTATTTATCACTGAGACCATATTTTGATAAGGGCAACATAACCTGGGTTTGAGCACTTCTTGTGTGGTTCTAAGCTTTATATTATATGAATCTATTTGATTAGCTTCTAAGCCTCAGGTTTTTATTCCATACATTTGATTTTTTTTGTTTGTAAGCCAGGCTATTTCATGAAGCTGCTATGAAAATAATGAAAATGGTAAGATAAAAAGGTAAAATTATGAATATTATTTCTCCTATTTTTATCTTTATGAAAAAATATATTTAGACTTTGCACAGTAGACACTATATTATTAAAAGGAAACTGAACCCCAACTTAGATGAGGAGATAGAGGGAGAAGAATTGGTTTTAGTTCATGCAAATTTTATACATTTATCAAATTCTTCCCTTACCACTAAAAAGTTATAGCTATTATTAGGAAGCTAGTTAAAGTACCATTTTGAAGTCATACAAAGAAGAGAAAACACCAAGCTGTGATTTTTGATTTTCAAATAACAGAAGTTATAGACTCTACTATACCCAAGCAAGTGAATTTGAAAATGACCTCATAATCCTTTTGGTTCTCTGCGTTAAGAAGATGAGAAAGAAAGCAATACCTAATCAGTACTGGATCATTCCAACATGATCATCCCGAAGTAAAATCACAATGCTTTTTAAGAAAATGTGTACACTAAAGATTGAGGGGTATAATAATTTTGTCCTCATGAATCAGTGAGAATTAAGTCAAGAAATATTTTTCCTTCTCATATTGCTGCAGTGTAGGATTTTAGTCTTTCAATTGTTTTCATTCTTCCATAATCCAGTTAGTTGTTTCTTATTTTTGTAAGCATGAAAAGAGTATGGGCTTTATAGTCAAACACTCCACAGTTAAAATCCCAGATATACCACTCTGACTAATGTGTCTCAATGGATTGAGTGCTGGCCTGTGAACCAAAGGATTGCTGGTTCAGTTCCCAGTCAGGGCACATGCCTGGGTTGTGGGCCAGGTCCCCAGTTGAGGGTATCAGAGGTAATGACCCATTGATGTTTCTCTCCTTTCCTTTCTTCCTCCCTTCCCCTCTTACTAAAAATAAATAAATAAAATATTTAAAATCCATGCCTAAAAACATTTCTATTAAAAAAAAAGAAGAAGAAGAAAAGAATTCCAGACATATCATATAGTAGCTACAAGCTTAAGCACCCTAGTTAAAGGACTGTATTTCTCAGATTTGTTAAAGGACAAGTAATTTGGGTGATCATTCCGGGGAGACATTAGAAATGATTAACTCATAATACTCCGTCAATACAAGCTTATACAAGTTATTTGTCAGTATTACTAATATTTCAATATGCAACATTATCATTTGTCTTGATGTGAAGTTGCTTTATAATTTTATGGGACTAATCCTAATTAGTCTAGTTTCATCTAAAGTCAGTTTTCACATATTACACATGCACTATCTACCTACCTATCTATCTACGCAAGATTTAAAGTGATGAATTTTTTAGGTTTGAGAGCCCACCAAAATTAAGGATATACATTATAACATGAAGTCAAGTATCATTTCCCCTTTGACAGCATCATGAGCAATTAGCAAGCAAGGAGTTAGAAATTTTACAAGCCATCCAGTTTTAGCATTGAAGAGAATTACTTCATTCTCATTATATACTTTTGATGTTATTTGTCAGGTTGCCACAGCCAACCTGGGAAACACACCTGAAATGCAGAGCGGATTGGTGTCATAAACACATATTTTATCTTACAAAGACTGATACAAAAGAATAAAATGAAGCCCAAGATAGATTTCAGAAATATGCCACTCAGAAAATACAGTAATTTTCTCATAAAACTATTCGACCTCAACTTGTCTAAACTTTTTCAGAAAAATTCCATTAACGTTAACCAGAACAAAAATGATTTTTTAAATCACAAAATAGTATTATGGTATAATTTTAAATGAAGCCTTTCACTGGAAGTTGAAAAAAAACGTAAAATGTTTCTTACATTACTTTTTCTTTTTAAATCACATTTAAATCAAAAAGTGCTTTACAGAACTCTGTAGCAATATCAGAGACTTCATTCTGAGGATACTTTTTAAAAATATTTTTAAATATTTTATTCATTATTTTCAGAAAAAAGGACATGGAGGGAGGAAGAAAGGAAGAGAAACATCAATGTATGGTTGCCTTTCACGTGCCTCTAGCTATGGACCTGGCTGGAGACCTGGCTTGCAACTTGGTTATGTGCCCTGGCTGGAAATCGAACCAGCAACCTTTGGGTTCACAGGCCAGCACCAATCCACTAAGCTACACCAGCCAGGAGGTCTTTTTTTAATTATTAATTTTATTTATTATTGTTGTATTACAATTGTTTCATTTATCCCCATTGCTCTCCACTGCCCCACTCTCCCTGTCCCCCTCCTGCAGTCAATCCCCAGCTGTTGTCCATGTCCATGGGTCCCTTATATTAACTCCTCAACAGAAGCTTTCCCCTGCTTTTCCCCTTCTCTCCCTCCCCTCTAGTCACCTTCAATCTGCTCCTCTTTTTTGCCCCCATGTCTCTTGTTCCTTTCTGTTGGTCTGCTTGTTTTGTTCATTAGTCTCCTGTGTTAAGTGAGAACATACGGTATTTATCTTTTGCTGCCTGGCTTATTTCACTAAGCATAATACTCTCCAGTTCTATCCATGCTATCACAAATGGTAGAGGTTCCTTCTTTCTTTCTGCTGCATAGAACTCCACTGTGTAAATGTACCACAGTTATTTTATCCATTCATCTACCAAAGGGCCCTTGGGTATTGTAAATAGTGCTGCTATGAACATAGGGGTACATAGGTTCTTTTGAATTCATGTTTCAGGGTTCTTCGGGTATAACCTTAGCAGTGGAATCACTGGGTCATAAGGCAGTTCTATTTTCAGGTGTTCATTTTGAGGAAATTCCATACTGTCTTCCACAGTGGTTGCACCAGTCTGCATTCCCAACAGCAGTGCACCAGGGTTCCCTTTTCTCCACATCCTCACTAGCATTTGTTTGTTGATTTGTAGATGATGGCCATTCTGACAGGTGTGAGGTGGTATCTCATTGTAGTTTTCATTTACACCTCTCTGACGGCTAGTGATGGTGAGCATTCTTTCATATGCTTATGGGCCCTTTGTATGTTCTCCTCAGAGGACTGTCTGTTCAGATCCTTTGCCTGTTTTTTAATTGGGTTGTCTGTCTCCCTGGTGTTAAATCTTATTAGTTCTTTATATATTTTGGAGATCAAACCCCTGTCTGAGGTGTTTTTGGCAAATATGTTTTCCCACAAGGTTGGTTCCCTTTTCATTTTGTTGATGTATTCTTTAGCTGAGCAGAAACTTTTCAGTTTGATGTAGTCCTATTTATTTATTTGTTCCTTTATTTCCCTTGCCCTGGGAGAAATAGAGAAAATATTGCTGCCTGGGATATCTGCAAATTTTTGCCTATGTTTTCTTCTAGGACTTTTATGGTGGCACTGCTTATGTTTAAGTCTTTTATCCATCTTGAGTTTATTCTGGTTAATGGTATAAGTTATTGGTCTAGGTTCATTTTATTTTATTTATTTATTTATTTATTTTGCATGGTCCTGTCCAGTTCCCCCAACACTACTTGTTGAAAGGCTATTTGCACTCCATTTTATGTTCCTTCCCCCTTTATTGAATATTAGTTGGCTATAGACTCCTGGGTTTATTTCTGTGCTCTCTATTCTATTTGATCTTGTGCCAGTACCAGACTATTTTGATTACTGTGGCTTTATAATATAGTTTGATATCTAGTATTGTGATTCCTCCTACTTCATTCTTCTTTCTCAAGATTGTTGTAGCTATCCATGGCTGTTTTTGACTCCATATATTTTTTTAAGTAGTTGTTCTAATTCTGTGAAATATGACATTTGTATTTTAATAGAGATTGCATTGAATCTGTAGATGGCTTTGGGTAGTATGGATCTTTTTTATGTTAATTTTTCCCATCAATGAACATGGCATATGCTTCCATTTATTTGTATCTTCCTTAATTTCTTTCTTCAATGTTCTGTAGTTTTCTGAGTAAAGGTCTTTTATCTCCTTGGTTAAATTTATTACTAGGTACTTTTTTGGTTGTTACTATAGTAAATGAGATTTGTTTTCTAGTTTCTTTCTCTGATGTTTCATTGTCAGTGTATAAAAATGCCTTCAAGCCCTGGCAGTGGATAGGCACCTGCCTGGGAACCCAAAGGTCACTGGTTCGATTTCCAGCCAGGGCACATAACCAGATTGCAAACCAGGTCTCCAGCCAGGTCCATAGCTGAAGGCAGATGAAAGACAACCATACATTGATGTTTCTCTCCCTCTTTGCCTCTTTTCCTTCTCCTCTCTCTAAAAATAATAAATAAAATATTTTTTAATTCAAAAATAAAGTAAATAAAAATGCCTTTGATTTATGGATATTGACTTTGTATTCAGCTATTTTGCCAAATTCACTTATTGGTTGAGTGGTTTTTTTCATGAAGCCTACAGGGTTTTCTACGTACACTACCATGTCATCTGCAAATAATGATATTTTCATTTCCTCCTTTCCAATTAGGATGTTTTTTATTCCTTTTTCTTATCTAATCACTATGGCTAGAACTTCCAAAATGATGTTGAATAGAACTGGAGAGAGCGTACACTCTTGCCTTGTTTCTGATCTTGAAGGAAAGGCTTTCAGCTTTTGCCCATTGAGTATGTTAGCTGCAGGTTTCTCATATATGGCCTTTATTATGTTGAGGTATGTTCTTTCTATTCCCATCTTGCTGAGCATTTTTATCATAAATGGGTGCTGCACTTTGTCAAATGCTTTTTCGGCATCTACTGATATGATCATATGGTTTTTGTTTTTCATTTTATTTATTGATTTGCGGCTGTTTTACCATCCTTGCCTCCCTAGGATAAATCCCACTTGATCATGGTGTATGATTTTTTAAATATATTGTTGGAATTGGTTTGCCAATATTTCATTGAGAATTTTAGCATCTATGGTCTCTAGGGATATTGGCCTGTAGTTTTTTTTCTTAGTTGTGTCTTGACCTGGTTTTGGCCTCATAGAAAGTGTTTGGGAGTCTTCCTTCTTGGATTTTTTGGAATAGGTTGAGAAGGATAGGAGTTAGTTCTTCCCTAAATGTTTGGTAAAATTTACCTGTGTAGTCATCTGGTCTGGGGCTTTTGTGTGCTGGGAGTTTTTTTGATTACTTCTTCAATTTCACTAGTTGTTCTTGGAGTTTTTGATTACTTCTTCAATTTCACTAGTTGTTCTTGGTCCGTTCAGGCTTTCTGCTTCCTCTTGATTCAGTTTTTGTAGATTATATGTTTTCAGAAATTTGTCCATTTCACCCAGGTTGTCAAATTTCTTGTCATGTAGTTGTTCATAGTCATATCTTATAATCCTTTGAATTCTGTGGTATGGTTGTGATTTCTCCTCTGTAGTTTCTAATTTTGTTTATTTAGGTCCTCTCACTTCTTTTTCTTGATGAGTCTGGTTAAACGTTTGTCAATTTTGTTTATGTTTTCAAAGTACCAGCTCGTGGATTTATTAATCCATTGAATTATACTTTTAATCTTTATGTCACTTAGGTCTGCTCTGATCTTAATAATTTCTTTCCTTCTACTTGCTCTGGGCTATGTTTGTTTTTGCTCTTCTAGTACTTATAGTTTTATGGTTAGGTTGTTTGTATGAGTTTCTTCTAACCTCTTTCGGTAGGCCTATATTACTGTGAGTTTCTTTCTGAGGACTACTTTTGCTGTGTGTCACAGGTTTTGGAATGTTGTGTATTCATTTTCATTTGTTTCCAGAAACCTTTTGATTTCTTCTTTGATCTCACTGTTACATATTCATTACTTAATATCATGTTATTCAGTCTCCATGAGTTAAAATGTTTTTTGGTTTTTTCCCTTGAGGTTGTTTTCTAGTTGCAAGCCATTGTGATCTGAGAAGATGCTTGGTATGATTTTAATTTTCTTGAATCTGTGATGGCTTGTCTTATGTCCTACCATGTGGTCTATCTTTGAGAATGTTTTATGTGCATTTGAAAAGAATGTGTATTTGCTTCTTTGGGGTGAAAAGTTCTGTATATAACAGTTAAGTCCATTTCATCTAGAGTGTAGTTCAATGCTATATCATTGGTGGGTGTTTTTTGTTTGTTTGTTTGGTTTTTTGCTTGTAAGATCTGTCCATTGTTGATAATGGGGTATTAAAATCCCCAACTATTAGTGTGTTGTTGTCTATATCCTTCTTGAAGCCCTCCAGGATTTTCCTTATACATATATTTGAGTGACCCTATGTTGGTTGCATATATCATTTTTTGCTGGATTTTTCCTTTTAGTGTTATGTAATGTCCTTCTTTGTCTCTTTTTTATGGTCTTCATTGTAAAATCTGTTTTGTCTGATATAAGTATTGCTACCCCAGACTTTTTCATGTCCATTTGTTTGTAATATACTTTTCCATCCCTTCATTTTCAGTCTGTGTCAATCTTTTGTTTAAGGTTGGTCTCTTGTAGACAGCATATACATGGGTCATGTTTTCTTATCCATTCAGCTACCCTATGTCTTTTTATTGGTTCATTTAATCTGTTTACATTTAAGGTTATTATTGACAGGTACTTTTTCATTGACATTTTTCTACTTTGTTTTTATATTCCTCTCTGTCTCTCTCGGCCTCTTTGTATTTTTAAAGCAGGCTCTTTAGCATCTCTTGCAATGCTGATTTGATGGAGGTATATTCTTTTAGCCTCCTTTCATCTGGGAAACTCCTTATTTCACCTTTCATTTTGAATAAGAGCCTTGCTGGGTAGAGTATTCTTGTTTGCAGGCCTTTGTTCTTCATTATTTGGAGTATTTTTTGCCATTCCCTTCTGGCTTGTGGTGTTTCTGTTGAGAAATCATTTGATAACCTTATCAGAGCCCACTTATATATTATTTGCTGTTTCTCTCTTGATGCTTTTAGAATTCTCTTCTTGTCTTTGAAATTTACCATCTTAATAGTGATGTGTCTTGGAGTGGGCCTGTTTGGGTTCATCTTCATTGGGACCCTCTGAACTTCCTGAACTTGAGTCACATTTTCACTCATCAAGTTAGGGAAATTTGTTTTCTGTCATTACCTTTCTATCCTTGTTTCTCTTCTCCTTCTTGTATCCCTGTGATACAGATATTATTGCATTTCATGTCCTGCAGTTCTCTTTAAACCTCTTAATTTCTTTTCAGTCTTTTTTCATTGTGTTGCACAGTCTGGTTATTTTTCCCATGTTGTTCTCCAATTCCCTGATCTAGTCCTCTGCTTCCCCTAACCTGCTTTGGATTCCTTTTATTGTTTTCTTTGGTTTGGAAATTGTATTCTTCATTTCCTTCTAGTTCTTACTGGTGATTTCTAGTTCCTCTTTAATGCTGGTATAATTTTCAGTAAGTTCCTTATAGTTGCCCTGAAGTTCTTTATAGTTTCCTTTGAACTTGTTGACCTCATTGAGCTTTCTTGTAACCATTTCTTTGAATTCCGTATCTCATAGTTTGCTTGTTTCTATTTCATTTATCAGTCTTTCTGGGGGTTCTTCCTTTCCGTTCAATGATGGACTGTTTCTTTTTCTCCCCATTTTGGGTGTCTGCTATTGCTTGTTTTTATTTCTCAGATTAATCTGCTGACTCCCTGTCTTTGTAGAGTGCCCTTCTATGGTAGGTGATTTATTTATAGGGTTCAGTGGTGCAGTCTCCTAGATTTCCTCAAATCGTTGCTCTTGGAGTGCCCTTTATGTCCTTATTTGGGCTATCTGGTTGTATTTTGGATTTAGCTTATGTGCTGCTCCTTGATGAGTTTTTTACTCCAGCTGGCTGATTGAGAGGAAGTCTTTCTACCACATCTCATATACTGTTTTGAGCTGCTCTCTATCCTCCAGCCACTCTGTCACTTAAGAAAGCCACCAGCGCTGCCCACTGCTCTGCCACCATCTTAGAACTCCTGAGACTCCTTTTGATATTAGCAAACACTTAAGAGATGAATATTTTTAATTCCATACATGATGTATTAAGTAAAAACAATACAGACATTCAAAGTAGACCTCCCCCAAAATAGTGAATACATTAAGCGAATAGTTTTCTGAAATATAACTTTATCTTTGTCATATTTTACCTTCGTATTGATTACTATTTTTGTATTCATGTTGTCTTTTCATGCCTTGACCACTTGCATTACTTTCCTATGCTCTAATCTACAAATGGATTGTATTCTTTCTAGTTCAGGGTTTAATTAGTGGACTCTATCTATGCATTGCAGATAGTTCACTAGACCTTTGTTACTCAATTTGCTCTGAAAACATTCAGAATGCTAAGAAAAAAACTTTTTAAATAAAAGATTATATATATTTTTTCTCTTTAGCATAAGTTTTATGTTTAGTGCAGTTTTTAACTAGAATGTAGTTGTTTCTTAGTCAGTGACTCATTATCACTTTGAAGTGATGCTTGATTATTTATCTCTTAGGGTTTTGCTTACACAACTAAAAAGTGTTTTCCTGTATTTTAAAGCCTTATTCAAAATAAAGTGCCCTCAGAGATATATTTTTTAAAATATTTGACTTAATTCAAAAACTTGATGTTAAATTCACACAATGTATTTGGAATATTATTATTTTTTAAATCTCCCTGCCTTCGTTGAATATATTTTCTGCTTTCTTGGATATTATTTTTGTATTAAAACTTCTAGTCTTAGGGTGTTCATATTCTGCACAGAATTGAGAAGATAATGTTCATGATTTGAGGTCTGTGAAGCAATGAATAGTTTTCTCACTTGATTAAATGCTGAAGAAGAAACAAAAGCACTTAATAAGCTTCCAGCACCATTTATTTTATTTCTTTATAGTGCTGGTATGAACACTGTTACACAAAGAAAATACAATAAAATAATTTCAAAGGCTTTGGGATCCATTCTACACTAAAGCAGGTAGAGTGCGTGTGTGTGTGTCCCAGGAGAAGTAGGGGTGAGATGGGGCAAAATGCAGAACATTTGCTCTTGGAAGAAATTTATTTTTCAAATAATTTCCCTGAAAATCTCCTTTTCCCATAGCAATCTGTTCATTTCTGGGAGAAATTTACATAACTTTGAAACAAGTTAATTCCAAGAACAGAGTTCTACATTTCTATTCTGTTGAGCATATTCCATGTTGCTGTTGGTGGGTTTAAGAGGAGAAAGCAAGTCTGTATAATTTTCTCATTATAACATTAAATGGTTGATAGCCACCAAGGCAATATAAATGTCAAATGGCTAAAACTGCTAAAAATTAAGACAAGGTGCTTCACAAAGTCATAGTCAAGAAGTGGTTGATTTCCTTAGGGGTGTTATAGACATTCCTCAATTAGCTGGTACAATTGGTCCCTATCCTCATGAGTTAGTCCTTTCCAACTAGATTCTAAAGATTATAAATTATTTAATAAAAATAATTTGGGGATCATTAGTAGCTTGTGAATAAACTCATTCTGCTTAACTGTTTACCCAGTTGAACTCAAATTGGAGTTTTTAATAATATCACACACACACACACCCCTTTACATCCACAGATATTATTAACAAAGGTGGATAAATAGGCCTCAGAGAAGCATGTCAGAGATTATAATGAAAATCATGAGTAAAAATGTGAAGTGACTAAAGCAAAATTTTTCTCAAGCTTGAAAACAATTCTAAGTGCAGTGATAAGAATAGTAAATAAGAACAAATATTATTAGTAAAATAGCCATATTGAGTTGGTTTCATTTCCTTTATTTAGTTAAATTTTATAATAACCTGGGTTATATTTTATTTACACAATTAAAAATGTAAGAGAAATAAGTTTATTGTATAAAATACAAGCATTATATAAAAGCTATAAATTTATGATGAATTAGAATTCTAAAAATTTTTCAGCATGAGGCAAAACATTGAAAGGTATGAAAATAATTTTTGTGTCTTTGTGTGCATGTGTGTATAACCTGACTACTATAAACATGAAAATTTTCACTAATAAAACCTTAGATATGCGATGTTTCAAGACCAATTCAAGAAACATCATCTGAGATAACAAGATAATTAAAACAGTCTCCTAGTGACATGTAGCTAAAATCCATATAATTTATCTTTCTAATAGAAAGAATCTCTAACTACCCCCCAAAAAAATACCCACATGAATGAATAAGCCAAAAGGTAAACTGAACCTCATTAATGAGGTTCATCTTAAGAATGTCAAGGTCTTGGTCTCTTCAGGAATTTAGAGGCCTTAAAAGGAATACAGTTTAACTCTCCCTGGAAGCTGGCCCACCTTCTCTGTCATGAGTTAACACCTTCTGTAAACACTTCACTCTGTGTGCTGAGGAACACCTCATCTTAATCAACAGACCATACACATACTCATCCAGCCACAGTGCTGCATCAGCTCTGGATGTGGATTACAAAGGGGATGATGTAAAGATAAAGCTTCTGCTCCGGCAAAGTGCATATTCATTGTCAGAGGATACTTCATTGTGAAGAACCAAATTTACTTGCTTGAATTGCCAATACACTTAGATCACTTCATAGGCACTGGTTATAGGACAGAACAGGCAAAGATGAACAAGACCTGATGTCTGCTTCCAAGGTAGCTTGCCATCCAGGGAGAAGACACAGAGTGCATTCTCTATCTTAGCATAAAGTACCTCCAACCAAGTTGTTGCCCAAGGGGGAAACCAGGAAATCATCTCTTCTAGGACTGTGAAAACCCACAAACTTCTAGCATCACAACATTCTTCATCCATTTCCCTGTTTCTGTTCTTACCATCCATGTCCTACTTCAGGTCTTCACCCTTTCTCACCTGGCTGACTGATATGGCCCCTAGCCTCCAGTCTTTGCTATCCTTTATGATCCACTGTTCATTGGCCTCACTGCCATCAGTGTTTCCCATACCATTTTCCTGTTAACGCATTTTACATCTTGATGTGCTAGACAAATATAAGGGTATTTACAATCTCATCAACAGATATGAAAGGGAAACATGACCCCAAGGACTGCAATGAGCAAACTTTAATTTTAAAGCTAGTTCACATACCAGTGTTTTGACTAAGTGTCTTGACCCACCATGAGTATCTTCTACATCTTTTCTGTTTCACCTTAATGCTATATGTGTCTGACTAAAAATGGGTATTTTTATTAGTTCAACATGTTTCTTTAAGCAAAACAGTTTTCAAACATCTTTTCTACAATTTTAAAGGCTGAAACATTCCCTATGATCCAACATCCCATGACTAACTCTTACCAATGATGCAGAAGTAAAAGACAATTGAGACATTGTTAAAACCCAATCGCTGGGAATGCTTAAATACCAGTAAAAATATAACTAAAAGCCTGCCATAATTGACACACTTTTAGAACATTATTCCCACTGAACTTACTTATCTCAAAATTACAGTCTGCATTTCCTTAACACAGTGGGAGATCACACAAAATAATTGATCCTGCTACATTATCAAAATACCATGCTAAAGATAAACCTCCAATCAAAAAGGTAATTAAGACCTAAATCTACGCATATTCAATTACCTCTCAACAGTACTTTTGTAGTTCTGGGAATTCTGCCCTGAGAATGAGTTAAAGTTCAACTCAAATTTTTCTCTGAAACATCAGTATAGGAGACGGGGAAGTTGCTGTGAATTATGCACACTCTCACTTTCTTCCAGACCCATCAGCTGTGCATTGCTGTAGCCAGGCCTGCACAGCTCATTGTGGAGGAAGAGGGTGAGACGCATGCCCACATATAGACAGGCAGATGTACACCAGCAGCTCCTTTCAGGGTCTGCTCAGTTGATGATTGTGCTAAGTGGAAAACAATTACAGTGTCTACATCCTTAATGTAGAAAGCTAATGACAAGGAAAGACAGCAGGCATTTGGGGATTATATTTGTTGGAAGGGACTGAGAGATTGTTCTGTGATTCTTAAATCATAACAAAATTGATGAGGGGTGAACCTCCTAAGAGTTGGCACAATGAAGCTGAAAGTTAGAAAATCTAGATCCCATTTTAAATTATGCCTCCAATGATTGTACTTTCAAATCTATAACCATCAAGTACAGAGAAAAAAAAAATCACTATGGTACCTTAAAGAATTACCATGAAAAGCAAAATTTTAAGATGGATCTCAGTTCTGCTTAAACCTAAATTTCAACCATTGTCTTGGTTTGAGAAGAGAGACAGCAGAAATTCCCTTTAGGAATGCCAACATTGCCCTGGCTGGTGGCATAGTGGATAAGGTGCCAGCCTGAAAACCCAAAGGTCACTGGTTCTATCCTCCAGCCAAGGCACATAACCAGGTTGCAAGCCAGGTCTCCAACCAGGTCCATAGCTGGAGGCAGGTGAAAGGCAACAATACATGGATGTCTCTCTCCTTCTCTGCCTCTCTCCGTACCCCTGTCTCTGAAAATAATAAATAAAATCTTAAAAATAAATAAATAAAAGAATGCCAACATTTTCCTGAGAGGGATATATCATATACATGTTTTGTCATTGTTAATAAACCATAGAGGGAGATATCAGATACATGTTTTGTCATCATTAATAAACCATAAGGACTTAAATAACATTTGCCCATTTCAAAGCTCATAATGGAAGGACACAAAGATTATGAGTAAACACAGGCCTTACGTTTTGTGACCATTGTCTCTCCATCTTCATTCCAGTGAAAAGGCACCATGTGAACTCTCCAAAATTTAATACATTTTGGGACTTTCTCCCACAATCCCTTCTACTTTGAATATATTAATTAACACCTCCACGTATCTTAATCCCACCCATCCTTTGGAGTCTAACTCAATTTTAAATTTCAAAAGCTCTGTCCCTATTGCTTCTGTAGTATTTCTGAAAGCAAACCCCCAGCTCTGTATCCCTCACAAGGGTCATCTCTGCTCAGCAAATATTTGCTGAAGTGAATTGCTCAGTCTCCTAGATGAACAGGACAAGACTGAACAGTGTACAAAGAATAACAATGAAAATGACAAGTTTTCCTAAATGTGAAAGACTATATTCCAAACTCAGAGCTCAGAAGAATAGACAAAAGAAATATGAAATACTGATTATTCACATCTTCATTAACTACAATTCTTTAGTTTAGAATTTATCTCCAAATGGCAGCCAAAGGAAAAGAATGCCCTCCCATTGAATTACTTGAGAAACTTGTGTCAAAGTTGCTTTTTACTTGAAGAGTTATTTTTAAAAGTTGACAACAGCATTTTGTCAAATAGTGAGTTTCAGTTTTGAACTGGAGAAGGTTGGTAACCTGAATAAGAAAAGTTCTCAGCAGCATAAAATAATTTATTTGATAAAAACATTTGTGTCCTACAAGAACCTAGTATAAAGGAACCATGGACATGGACAACAGGTGGGATTGACTTTGGGGGGAATGGGTGGGTAGGGAGGGGGACAGAGGGGAGCAAAAAGGGGATGGATGTAATACAACAACAATAAAATTTTTTAAAAAAATCAAAAACATTTGTGTCCTAGAAGAAATATATCAATAAAAATGCATTTATTTTATTGGATGGGTTATAAATAACCTTTTTTAGAACTATGAAAATAAACCTGTTTTCCCAAAGGTAGAAGAGAATTGTCATTATTTAATGAAAAATAACATCCAAAAGCTATTTATATATTATCAATGTTTGAAGTAGGGTTTTACATAAATTGTTTTTTCAATCTTCAAAAATAAGCTCTTTGTATAATTTAGTTCCTATGCGTATTTTTTTATTATTTATGCTATTACTTTATGCTACTTTTTCCTCCTTCATCTAACTTCCACCTAGCCCACCACCCACTCCCATAATCAGTCCCCTCACTGTGGTCCATGTCCATGAGTCCTCCATATATACTCTGACTAATCCTTTCACCTTTTTTCCATTGGTCCCCTATGTGACTTTTTAATTTCAAAGCTCTTTCTCTATGTCCTTCATTCTTCAAGAACAGCAAATTGAAAGGAATTCAAAAATAATCACAACAGGAACTATTCTTTCCATCTGAGTTGGTGATCTACAGCTCAGATTACTTTGAATTACAGTGACATAAACTACACCCTTTAAATGTATTTATATTGAACTATTTGCACAATGTCCAGGTAAAAGATGACAGCACAGCTGCAGTGGTGCCATGTCCAGAGGGCAGTAGTCTATGCAGTAAGAAGCAGGACCTTCCTGCAGCACCACTGCTGTAATGAGGATAAGACAACATCCCCATGAGAATATGTAATTGATATCTTTGCATCTAAATCAATGATCCTCCTCATGGTATCTCAGAGAATGTACGTATGTTGAACTATTTAGGGTAATTTGATGGTCTATAATTATCTTTTAAGCTTTGAATTGCTGTCTCAATTTAATACACATTGAAATATATGAATAAGACACTAGGATTCAAAATTGTCAGAGTGGGGGTACTGGTCCCCCCTTCTTCTCTGTATATGGCTGGCCCATCCACTGGAGTCTGCCAACTAGCTAGCCTTGAAGTTAACTTTATTCCACAGCCCAGAACAATGGGCCCCAAGAGTGGCCACCATCGTGGCCCTGAGCAGGTAGGTGTCGCATTTGGGTACACTGCCTCTTTATTCTAATGTGTGTAGACCCTCCTTTTTCCAGTGTGTATATAAGATGTGCTTATTGTATCTTATGCTATTTGTGCTGCTTCTGTATAGGGTGGACAAACCATGCATGGAACACCAACACCCTCACCCAAGCCACCTGGCCGCACACAAAGGAGAGTGGGTGCAGGATGCCTAGATGCTCCCTGTTGTCATTAACCTAAGTGCAGCTGTAATAGGGGTGCACTATTACACCCTATTTTAACACCCTAACTGCCTGACCTGTATGGTTATAAAACCTGCCACCTGCAATAAGGCATGCCAAATCTCCTGAAAGCTCTGCATAAGTTCATCACCAGACCAGAGGCCTGCCCACAATCAGAATCTACAGTCCAAAGTTCAAAGCTCTAGGAATTGACAAAAATTATGATGCTGACAAAATAATGCAAAATCCAAGATGGCATTTTAAAAGGAACCCAGAAGCCTGTGAACCTTCTTTCAATCCTGTCAGACATTATTATTGTTGTTGTTATTATTATTATTAATTATATTGTAATTTCACTAATAAGAGGCCAGAAGAGAAAAGTTTTTGTGGCTATTGTATCATAATATACATTATAACTATTGATTAAAACCAGCTTGTTTTCAGCTAAGATAGAGCAGCCCAACTCCTCTCAGACCCTCCTTATAATAAACAAAAAACAGACCAAAAAAATGTTAAATGATGATGGGCCTTGCTTTATGGTCACAGCACTACCTTCTTTATTTTTACCCTCTGGCAAAACTGACCAAAAGTGTTCCCTGTAACTTCGCAAGAGGCCTAACTCAGTTCCCAGAAATTTCCATCTCTGTAGTTTGCAAGACATGACCTTAAATTTGAATGTGAGTTTTGACTGTTCTGTTCTGTGCATGTCTTTGTTTTTTTTTAACTTGATTGTTATGCTTAAGATAACATCTTCTACCATGAATTCACTTCCTCTTTTCACAGATAGTATTTAACTGTTTTGTGCAATTTATATTTATTGAATTATGTCAAAGATTGGAAAAATATGTAAGCTGCCATTGACAAGTTTAAGTTTATAATAATCTATTTAAGGATAATAAAATATGAAGGCAGTACTAGCTGAATAAAAATCATTGTTTAAGTTTATTGAGTAAACTTAAAATATGGTATGGCTTACATTCATGGCAGATTAATGTTTGATTCAAAAGTCAGTGGGATGGGCCCTGGCGGGTGGCACAGTGGATAAGGTGCCAGCCTGTGAACCCAAAGACCGCTGGTTCAATTCCCCAGCCAGGTCTGTAACTGGAGGCAGGTGAAACTCAACCATACATTGATGTCTCTTTTTCTCTCTGCCTCTCTCCCTTCCCCCCTCTAAAAAAATAATAAATAAACATTTTTTTAAAGCCAGTGGGATGTACTATATATTTCTGAACTCTTTGAGGATAACAGAGTAATAGAAAGTGGTTAAATGTTTAAAATATAATTACAAAAATCAGGAAAATCTTAATTATTAAATGTCAGTGGGAAAAACTTTGGAATCAGTTTTAAATGATCATCAAACTTATAAAGATTTCTCTTTTGAATATTATATGTAATACAGAGATTAACTTAAAATATAGATTAATCAATGAGGGTTTTTAAAGAGTTTATTTATTATTTTTAGAGAAAGGGGAAGGAGGAGAGGCAGAGAGGAAGAGAGACATCAATATATGGTTGTCTTTCACCTGCTTCCAGCTGTGAACCTGGTTGGAGACCTGGCTTGAAACCTGGTGGTTATGTGCCCTGCCTGGGAATTGAACCAGAGACATTTGGATTTGCAGGCTGGCACCTATCCACTGAGCCACCAGCCAAAGGCTTGTAGCTTGACTTTTAAAATTTTATTTATCATTCTCAGAGAGAGAGGAAAGGAGAGAGGGAGAGAGACATCAATGTATGGTTGCATTTCACCTGCCTCCAGCTATGGACCTGGCTGGAGACCTGGCTTGCAATCTGTTTATGTGCTCTGACTGGGTAATTGAACCAGCAACTTTTGGGTCCTCAGACCAGTGCCTTATCTACTGTGCCACCAGCCAGGTGTAGCTTGATTTTTTAATTGAATTTATTGAGGTGGCATTGGTTCATAAAACCATAAAAATTTCAGGTGCACAACTCAATAAAACACCATCTGCACACTGCTTCATGCACCCATTTCCCAATCAAGCAGAGGGTATCTGTAGCTTGATCTTAAAACAGAGTCACAGCAACCATGATGCTACCAAAAGTAGTTCTTTATATATGAAAAACAGAAGGACCACACACTATGAAAAAGTATTAGAAGTAGTTAAAAAATAAGAATGACTCAAGAGAAAACAATAGAAATAAATAGAATACATTACTGCCATTCACCCTTCCAAACTTCCAGTGCTAGATTTGTAATATAATTTTTACACTTTCCCATTAACCTGCTATTACAAAGTAAGACTCAGTGTAACTGTACAGAGATGAATTAAAATGTCTATAGCTGAGTAAGTTAATATGACCTATACAGATGGCAGTAGTAATCTAAATTTTAAGAAAAAATATTTTCGAGAATGAACATAGGAGGAACATTTTTAAATGACACAAAGCCTGGTATCTATCATCATATTTAGTTTTTACTATTTAAAATAAGTCTTCAGCCCTGGTTGATGGCACAGTGGATAAGGAGCTGGCCTGTGAACCCAAAGGTCACTGGTTTGATTCCCCAGCCAGGGCACATGACCAGGTTGCAAACCAGGTCTCTGGCCAGATCCATGGCTGAAGGCAGGTGAAAGGCAACCATACATTGATGTCTCTCTCCCTCTCTGCCTCCCTCCCTACCCCTCTCTCTAAAAATAATAAAATCTTTTTTAAATTAATTAATTAATTAATTAAAATAATATATGTCTTCAGCCCTAGCTGGTGACTCAGTGGATAAGGTGCTGGCCTGTGAACCCAAAGGTTGCTGGTTCAATTCCCAGCCAGAGCACATAACCAGGTTGCAAGCCAGGTCTCCAGCCAGGTCCATAGCTGAAGGCAGGCGAAAGGCAAACATACATTGATGTTTCTCTCCCTCTCTGATTCTCTCCCTTTCCATCTCTCTGGAAATAATAAATAAATCTTTAAAAATTAATAAAATAAAATATGTCTTCAATAAATTCTGAGCTAACTTTTCAGTAGTTGAACTGCAGGAAAAAAAAAGTGCATATCTGAACATATTCTTTGGTGAAACAACAATGTCTGTGAGAACTTGTATGTATTATTCTCAATAAGAAAATGACTGCTACATTAGAAAATGTATTATTTGTATAACAAATCGAACACAGGCTAAATTAAATTGTACAATGACTTTTGGTTGTGAAGTCTGAGCAGAACTTCACTGGGGTTGGATAGTAAGAATTGTAATAAACAGTCTTAAGGAAGTTGTAATCTAATTAGTAAAGAAGACCAATCCAGTTATTTTCAGCTACACAGAGGTGCTTCAAGTAATCCAGGCTAGTTTTCTCCATCCTTCCTCCTCCATATTTTTTAAAATTAAATTTATTGGGTGGCAACAATTAATAACATTATGTAAGTTTCAAGTGTACAATTTTATAATGTATCATTCATATATTTCTCCCAGAGGTTATAGTTTCTTTTTGTCACTATGTGTTTAATTCTCTCTACCCTCTTTAACTTGCACACCCTCCTACACTTCTAGTAACAACCATACTGTGGTCTGTGTCTATGAGTGTGTTTGTTTGTTTTGCTTCTTCATTTGTTGCTATATGTTTTATATATCATATATGAATCAAGTCATATAATTTTTGTCATTTTTCCATCTGACTTATTTTGCTTAGCATGATGCTTTCAGATCTATCCATGTTGGCTCAAAGGGCAAAATCTCATCCTTTCGTATGGCTAAGGAGCATTCATTCCACTGAATATACACACATCACACCTTCTTTATGCAATTATTCATAAAAGGATGCTTAGGTTGTTTCCATGTCCTGGCCACTGTAAACATTGCAATGAACATATGGGCTGCATATAACTATGAATGTTTTCACATTTGGCTGGTGGGGAGGGGGGCGGTGGGGTGGGGAGCTGACACCCAGAAGAGGGATTGCTGAGTGTTATGGTAGCTCTGTTCTTAATTTTTTTTGAGGAGCCTCCATACTGTCTTCTGTAGAAGCTGAACCAACTTACATTTCCTTCTGCAGCATATGAGGGTTCCCTTTTCTCCACATTTTCTTCAACACTTATTTATTGTCTAATTGATAATAACCACTCTAACAGTATGAGGTGGCACTTCATTGTGGTTTTGATTTGCATTTTCCTAACAGTGTAGTAGAACAGTAAACCAGACTCATAAAGTGAAGTGTGCCTTGGGTCCCAACCTAGTTGAAGGTGGAGTCCTGGCAGGATAGACCAGTGCACCAAACCCAGTGCCAAGGGCCTCCCAGCACCAAGTGCCTTGAGGTTTCTTTTTATAGCTTTACACATTTCTTTTGACATGACCCAAAAAGCAGAGGCTAAAATAAAATCATCTCTTCATTGTTACTTCTGAATGGTCAAAATAATTAAGAGAGCAGAGATGTGTTGACAGGTTGACATTTCCCCCTAATTATTATTATGATGTTGAAAAAATAACATAGAAGAAATGATATGAAAACAGCAAGAGTGCCTCAGTCTTCCCCCTCCATTGCTGCTTCCCAGAAGCAAACTGTATAAATTGTTTCTGGCTTATATCTTCCAAAAGTTCCCCAATAGTTAATAAGTAACACACACCACTATTTTAGATATATCACTCTATGACAATATTTACAAATAGCCTGTCATGAAATACAAGGATTAAAAATCAGTTATGCCATACTCTTGGCCTTTTTCCCTCAGTTTGAGTAGGTTAACTAGTTAGTTTTTGGTTATTTACTTCCTATTTTCTTCCAGATATAATTTTGTTTCTCTATTGTCAAATATATTTATTTTCATTTCCATATTCACTTTTATATTTTCTGTATTTGATACACTGTTTAATTCAAAAATATAAAAACTAAGAAATATATTACTGTAATTATATAAATACTTTTCTGTGCAAGGTCAAGTTCTGATCTATGGCCATCATTTCTTTCTCCATGAATTTTTTGTCAACAATGCTTTAAACTCCAGCAAAAATATTTCTAACCTTAATCTAATCTAATCTTAAAATACATCACTTGCTAAAAAGCATGCCCATTTTAGTTTGCTGCTCATATAAACTAGGCTTTTCTTACAGTTTCCTTTCTCCTTTACATTTTTATTACAAGGAATTTATGGCATTTGTACTTGAAAAAGAATCCATGTTTAATTCAAGGAATCATGGGTATTATTCTGCTTCTGTTTCATGAAACCAGTTCCATTTGACTGCTGGGAAACTTCCTTCTTAAACCCACTGACAAAATCATCCATCCAGATCATTATATTTGAGATGCCCAACTATCATCAAGGATCCTATTTTTACTGATCTCCTTTTAATTTCTACTAATTCTGTATCCTTTGGTTTACTGAGAGAACACAAATATTTTTTTGCGAAGTGATGCATAAAAAGAAAACAGTCTTATTCCACAGATATCTTCAAATAGCTCAATGACCATGACAGCTTGGAACAGAACTCTAGGTTCACATTTTTCTTCAAAACTTTTGAGAGAAAGCATAGGTAACAATTAACACTAACATACAGCAGATTTTTCATCAAAGTTTCAAAATTGAAATCACTGGAGATTTGCTTTGATTCTGCTGTGTTCACTGAACTACATGACTGCCAGTGTCTAAATAGTAAATATCATATTACAGTTGTTTAATACACATTTATTGAATAAATGAACAAATACCTATGTGGTAACAATGAAGATAGTATAGAAAAGAAAAGTAAGAAATAGCAGCAATTTATAATGAAAGAATAAGTATACTCAGTTATTATTCTAAACATTTTTCATTAGTTTTGCATATACCTACCATGTAAAAAGCAATATAAACATGTAGAAACTAACACTTCTTTCCTTTGCTTATTTTTATCTTTAAAATATAAAAATAAACTTGATTCAAAATGTTCTTCATAGAATAGAATTTCTCTTAACATACCAAAAAATAGCATAGTGTGATTATTGCAAACATAGCAATAAAACATCAAAAATAATTTTTATTCTATATCTAAAATTATTATACACAAGCTGCACTTGGCCCTTTTACCTGTTGTAATCCTGAGTGTAGCCTCTGTTACTTTATACCTTAGGCATAATTTATCCCATGGAAGAAATATGTTCCACTGAAGGGTAGCAAGCAAATCAGAAAGAAGTAATCTTTTAAAGATAATATGGAACTTTTTGTGTATAAAGAAAAAATTATTGGTAAGAGCAAAGAATTCAGAAATTTTACTAGTTTCAAACCCAATATTAATGATTTTTTTTTTTTTTTTTTTTTTTTTGATGCTTCAGAAGTTAATACCATTACAAATGTTACAAAGGGAGAAAAAATGAAGGAAGGTGGCAAGGAAGAAAGGAAAGGACCATTACTATTATTACCTAAATGGTCTTATAAAACCAATACAGACTTTTCCAAAAATATTTAAGAATTTCTCACTTTTTGGGTTGAAAAACATAATCTCTTGAAAGTAATGAAGATTGCTATTCCTTGTAAAACTCTAAATTCCTGTTAGTACCAGTGTCTCTCCATATACTATGCATATGTTTGAGGTCTGAATTAAATCAACATAGACCAAATTACAACTACTTTATGAATTAAGCTTGATGAAGAATCTGAGGTATTTAGAGGCTGCACAGTAAGTGTGAAAGATAATTTATTTCAAAGGACTTATTTTTTCTGAGAAAAAAATGACAAGTGCAGTGGATTAGCACTAGCCTGCGAACCCAATATTTGCTGGTTTGATTCCCAGTCAGGGCACATAATTCGGTTGCAGGCCAGGTCTCCAGCCAGGTCCTTAGCTAGAGTCAGGTGAAACGCAACCATATAAGAGGGAAATGTTTCTCTCCCTCCCTGCCTCCCTCCCTTCCCCCAACTCTAAAAATAATAGAGTCTTTTTAAAAATGATTTAACTTCATACATATAAAGGAAAAGTAAGATATATTTTATTCTTAGCCTTTTCCTATATTTGAAAAATTTGAATAAAAGGTAAAGTTTATGTATATAACCTGATACTTATTAAGGGTGTATATAGATTTTCTGGCTTTGCATTTAATTATTTATTATTATTTTTTAAGTAAATTAACCATAGTTCCTTAAAATATAGAGTTTTAATCTATTATGTTCTATGACATATGCTTCACCTAAATAAATGGTATATTCAAATCTCTGCAGAAGAATCACATAAGAGTAACTCAGACAGATACTAAACTGCAGAAAGATAGGATATATGAGTTAAAAATTGAATTCAAATATTAAATTCAAAAAAATCTTCAGACTACCTCCCAGCATGAGGATTTCATTAAAATTAGAAACAAAGTGCTCCATGCCTCCTGTATACAATTCCCTGCTTCATGCTCAGATTCATGCCTGGTTTATACACATCATATGTACTGATGTGCCTAGACACCCCTCCCATCATGCCTCCCAAATTTACAGTGATGGGGCATGAATAGGTGATGCCATTAAGTTAACAGTGTTCATTATGACAACTCCAAAATAATGACCATCTCCATAAGCTAGTGCAAAAGCTTTCTTTTAAGTATTTTTTTTTTTTTTTTGCAATAACCACTCAGAAATGCTAGATAATTGCAAGTGTGTTCCAAGTGTGGGGAAAAAGGTGGCAGAAGGGAGCACTTTTTCCTGTTACCAACTTGCGCTGACTTCTGTATGTGATAAATAGCTGAGGTGAACTTCTTCTGTAGACTCAATGATGAATTCAATACCCACCAACCAACTTTCTCATCCTCAGGACATTAGGCTGACTCGTAACTTATTTATGGAATCTGAGTTAGATAATTGTGGAAAGTATCACATTAGAGGGCAAGAAATCAGAGCCCACAGCACACTTCCCTTTGAAAGTAACTGCATGTATTATCACCTGCTTTGTTGCTGGGCCTTCATCTCTCAAATGGGGTGATCATGTGGAACTAGAGAGTATTATGCTTAATGAAATAAGCCAGTCATGGAAAGACAAATACCATATGATCTCACCCAATACAGGACACTAATGAACAAAACAAACAAGTAAAATAGAACCAGAAGCATGGAAACAGGAATTGCCTTTCAGTGTGCAGAGGGGACTGGGGAGGAGGAGAAAGAGGCAAAGAAGGGGAACAGTTCTGTGGGAGAGGGGAGAGGGAGGATGGGGCAGGGGAGAACAGTGGAGGAAAATTGGATAAATGTAACACAACAATAAATTAATAAAAAATAGATTACTAGTAAAATTATTTTATCCTGATAAATGATAGAGATATTAAATGAAAAATAATCCATGTAAAACAAAACAAAACAAAACAGGGTGATCATGAAGAAACCTTTGACCAGGGCTAGGAAAGAATTCTTGGATGTCATCCTGAACACTGACACCTTACACTCCTGGATAAAGCTTGAAGTAGCCAACCTGATCTCTACTCTAGCTCATCCACAAACTGGAAAAAAATGGATGCTAACTAATGAAAAGACTTTAATGCTGGCAGATAACTCCTGTGTGCATGGGGCTGTTTTGGTATCTATTTCACAGAAGTAATCTGCTCCGCTACAATTTGCAGCTATTGTAAGTGGATCATCAGCTCCAGAAGAGGAACACGGTGCACAAAAAAAGCTGCTACCTCTATTTTATTACTCTTTTACTGCAGGCAAAATGAAGGCACTAAATGGTGATTTAATTGTTTCTTTCCCTGGGGAACATTATGTCATCATTAACACTGATAGATTAAGATAGGCACTTTATGGCAGCTGCCAACTACAAAGCATTGGTGTGTTTATGTTTTTTCCAATTATACAAATAAATTCTGCTCAATTCCCTGAAGTTGGTATTTCTTTGCAAGCTCTCCTTAACTAAAAAGAGTCACCCTGACTCTGAAGGAGAGACTTACTCGTATCAAAGCTTTCCTGGGATGTCAGGAGTAAAATGAAGTCCCATTTCTGAATGGTGGCATGAGGAGCCTTGTAGGTCCATTTCCAGTAGGACAATGATAATAAGTAAGAATGGTACTTTTAAGAAAAACAAGTATTTAAAGTCTCCCTAATTGTCCTAAAGGAGTGCATAAAATGAGGAAACACTTATTCAAGAAAATCTACTTAACCTCAGTAAGAACAGTAACAGTCAGGTTGCTTGAACACTAACTTCTCCCCAAGTGCCCCTCTTGCAGCTGAGCTTGACAGAGGCTCCATACCCAGTAAGAAGGACAATGAAACGGGGTCTCTCTCCACTCAGTTCCCAAAGGATGTGGTATCCCACCAGTAGGGGCAGGCCACCAGCATTTTTTATCTCCTCATTCATTTGGTTTCAGAAATTATATTTCTGATGAGTAAGGCTGAGAGAGTGAAATCCCTGCTCCGGCCTCAGCAGGTCAAAACTATTGGGATCCTGGTAGCCTCCGCCCCAGCACACTCATAAGGCAGGGCTCCAGGCCAGGAAAGACAAGCCAACAGAGCAAGATTCCATCTTAAGACCAAAAAGGCTCTAATGCTGTCCCTAAAGGAACTGACTATATTTGAAACAGAGTGTGGGAAAGTTCAAGCTTAACTGTGCCCTTGAAACCAACAGGGATTTCAGTAGTAAGCAATTAGTGAGAGGCTTGAAGCTCCATGAAAGCAGAAAGATAAATTATACCCAAGCAACTTTACCAGAAAATGGTAACACTGCTGATACCTGGTAAAGTGACTGATTCCAAAGGGTACCATTGCCTGAGAATGACATCAGTAAAATGGCAAATAAGAACATCCCAAAGTCTTGTTACCTCACAAAAACAACCACCAGAAATGGCATAATTTAAGTCATAATTTAATGGCTTCATAATTTAATGAAGCCATTAAAATTTTCTGTTCCAGTAACATTATGTGCTCTCATAACATAAGCTGTTGTACACATAGATTGGTGAAATAAATATGTATGTACTTTGAAGAAGTAAAGGGTAAGTTAGTTTACTGAATCTTTTTCATGTCAATCTTGACATTTGTAGCAAGAGGAAAACAAGGTGGAGCCAGCATGAATGGTATTGATGTTTAAGAGTGAATGTACTTGTGCCCACCAATTTCTACAACAGTACACTCTATCAAAGCAATCTTTTTCTTCCCATTTGAAGTATCTCAAAATAATATCTTTTATTTTAGTTTATTAAAACTGACATTTACTTTTAATTTATCTTTATATTTGAAAAATATCAGGGATTCATAAAATGGTATTGATGGAAAATATTTCTGGTGAAAAGAACATTTCTTCTGAAATTTTAAAGACCAAACTGACCAAAAGTTAGTGAGTTTTTAATACTTGAGTAATAATTTGTGATTATTTATATGTTTGTAAAACTGCTTTCTGATTGTGAATATTCATATTTTAAAGTGTTTAAAACATTAATTTCATAATCAGTCATAAAAATATCTTAGAATTTGATTTGTTTTTTACAACAAAGAAATTATGAAGCTATAGCTTTTATGAATATAAGAATTTGAATACTTATTAAATGATTAAATTGATCCATAAAGTAGAAAAATTATTTTTTTCATGAAATACATGCTTTATTGCTGAATATTCAAATGCACTTTTTTAAAGATTTTATTTATTATTTTTTAGAGACAGGAGATAGGAGAGAGGTAGAGAGGGAGAGAAACATCAATGTATGGTTGCCTTTCACCTGTCTCCAGCCATGGACTTGGCTGGAGACCTGGCTTGCAACTTGGTTATGTGCCCTGGCTGGATAATTGAACCAGCAACCTTTAGGTTCACAGGCCAGCACCTATTCACAGAGCCATCAGCCAGGAACCTGAAAGATAATTTTTTAAATAAAATAAGGTAGCAAGGGCCACTAGACTGGTAATCATTAAACAATACATGTTAATCAGAAACATGAAATGAGAAATAGCTTTGTGCAGTGGGAGAGCAAGTTTCTTTACAACTCAGAGAAAAGAGAGGTTTTCATTGGTTAGAAAAATCTGAATGGGATTTAAATAGCATGCATTTGAGATGATCCTCAAGGAATTCACTAAGTTAACAAGCATTTACTAATATTCACTATATTTCAGACTTTGTACCATGATAGATAGAGTTTCTGCAAGTATATGATTGAATTAAAGGCAGGTATAATAAGGCAAAAGTTAAGTTCTTGGAAAAGATACTAATATTTAAGCAAGCAAGCATTCTGGAGTGACTGGATTTTTCCGAGCAAACAACTACATTGTAAGGACAACATTTATGCAACGGTTTGTACCTAGGAAAGATTGGAGGCCAGGACATGTATGAGATCATGTTATCTTTCCAAGAGAGAAGTTACAAGGGCCTACATTAGGATAACAACCCATGTGTAAAAGATGAAAGCGGCCCTTCATTCATATAGAATGGCAGAAGAAAAACAAATTCCTGACACCACAGAGAAGAAGCTAAAGCCAAGAACATTAATTTTAGCAGCAAGGTTGAAAAAGGTGATTGCACATAAAAAGTCCAGAAGAGGTGATTGGTATTGACTCCCTCAAAAAGACTATCATAAAAACTGTTAATCAAGCAGTCAACTTTATTCAACTTAGTGCTAGAAAAGAAAGTGACATCAGGACAATCTTAGTAATATCTCAGAAGAAAAAAATAATGGGAAACTCTTACATGCCTATAGGGCTCAGGCTAGGTGATTTATAAATTTTTTTTAAAGATTTTATTTATTTATTTTTAGAAAGCAAGGAAAAGGGGATAAAGAGAGGGGGAGAAACATCAATGTATGGTTACCTCTTGCATGCCCCTAACTGGGGACCTGTCCTGTATCCTAGGCATGTGCCTTGATTGGGAATCAAATCAATGACCCTTTAATTCACAGAACAGCACTCAATCCACTGAGCCACACCAGCCAGAGCAGGCTGGATGATTTAAAAGATGATAATTCAAGATGGGGAATGGGTTTGATTCAGAGAGTTTATGAAAATAACTTCAAGTTGCTGAGTATAGCAATATTGGTCTTGAAATGAGTACTGCTGAGTAAGATGTAAGTCTTGATAAATGAGCTATTTTGGTTTATTCAAACTCTTAATTCTCAAGAGTATTATTTCTTGGAGCAGCAAGCTAAGCTTCATTTTCCTGATCACAGAAATGTTTAATAGCAAGTCAAGAAATAACCTGCACCACAGAATTGTCCATCACAGGGCATAAATATATGGTTATCCCCAAATTACTTAACATAGAAACAATAAATTATATTGGCTTAAGTTCTTAAAGTTAGATCCCACTGTCCTAACAGTTATGAGCAGATATTCTTGATCTATCATGTGTTCCAGGAAGGACATAGCAGTAAAACCAGGGTAGAAGATAGAGATATAAAGAAAAAGATAAAGGTAAGATTCTTGATACTCTCACAACACTGGCTGGCATTAATAAAATTCATGAAATGAACAGACATTAAACAACTGAGCATAATAACTAGAAAGCTGTCAATACATCTTCAGTCAACAGATAAGTACTACAGGTAAGCTTCATTCTTAAGACAATTCTGATATTCCTCACAGGCCACCAGTGACAAGGGAGAAGGGAGTTGCTCAGGGGCAGCAAGATTACTCAGCTGAGGAATCCAAGATGGTAGGAGTAAGTGGAGCTACAGTTAGATAATCCCAGGACCAATCTGGAATTACAACTTAATTGTGGAGAATTCATCCAAAATAACCAACTGAAAGCTGAAGAGAAGCTTTATAACCATGGACAGAACAGAAAAGGCTGCTTCATCTTAACATGACTTATAGGGAGTTCAAGGAGATATGAAAGGGCTCATGGGGTTCCCACAGGTGACAGCTAAAGGGATGGAGAACCATCTCAGCAGTCAGGGGTTCCCCTGAGAAAGGGGGAGTCTAAACTCCTATCTGGGCTTCCCAGCCTACTGCAACAGAGCCCAGAGTAAAACAGCATCCAGCTATGAAATGCAAAATGCCACAGGGATTTTTGCCAGACTGAGAGAGATGGCTAGAGACACAGAGAGTTCTAAAAGAGACCACACACAAATACATTGGCACCCACTTACCCTGGTCTCCAGCAGAGGGAGGGCAGAGTAGACTACAGATACTTAAGGAGATTTTGGGGTGGTGGCTTTGAGGAAGAACAGAGGGAGCAGCCAACAGGGTCCCAGTGGTGACTCATCCCCTATACTGCAGGCAGACCACTCCCTTTCAAATGGCATCAGCCTGAGGGGAAGCAATAGCTCCACCCACGGAAATTAATCTACCCCATGTGGCAGTGCTTAAGCCTGACAGCTGATCACAAATTGAATAGGTTAACAAAGACACAGGCAAAGACAATTAATCTCTGATAGTCTTGAACAGGCTGCCGGCCCAGACTGAGACATGATCTGACTTCACCATAGCAAAACCAGGAAAACAATAAAGTGCACCTCTACAACAGTGAACAAGACTTGGTGGGTGGAGTGACTCTAAGTCAGCTAACCAGAAGGAAGGACCCACCAAAGAGCAACACTCCAACAAACAAAATCCAAGTACAACCTGGCAGCCCAAATAAATGTCACAAAGGCATCCCAAGAGCATCAAGTTCAGGGGATCAAGAAGACTGCACCACTGAATTCCACAGGTCTCCTACCATAGAAGGTCACACATGAAAAGAGGAAGTCAAAGCAGATCAATCAAAGAAGCTGAAACAAAGAATAGTCAACAAAAATGGGGAGAAAAAGAAACAATCCCCATTAAAATAAAAGGGAATCCCCAGAAAGAGTGTTAAGTAAAACAAAGGCAAGTAAACTACCAGACATGGAATTGAAGGTAATGGTTATAAGGAAGCTCAATGAGCTCAGTGAGCTCAAAGAAAACTACAAATTAACTCCAGGGGGACTACAAAGAAATCCAGGAAAGCTATAAGAAACTTACTGAGAATGATGCCAACACTAAAGGGAACATAGAAACTATTAATAAGAGCCAGGAGGGAATGAAGAATAAAATTTCTGAATTGAAGAACACAATAGAAGAAATTCAAAGGAAACTAGACAAAACAGAAGATTGAATCAGTTAGCTGGAGGACAATGTAAAAAATCCTAGACAGTGCAAAACATTTTTAAAAATACTAAAAAAGAATAAAGAGGTATTAAGAGAGCTGCAAGACAACATGAAACATAATAATATCCATGTCATAGGGATACCAGAAGGAGGAGAGGAGGAGCAAGGGATAGAAAACCTGTTTGAAGAAGTAATGATAGGAAACTTCCTTATCTTGATGAGAGAAAATGTCACACAAGTCAAGAAAGCACAGAGAGTCCCAACAAAGATGATCCCAAAGAGGCCCACTCCAAAACATTACAATTAAAATGGCAAAATTCAAAGATAAAGAAAGAATTCTAAAAGCAGCAAGAGAAACAGCTAATAACATAGAAGGGATCTCCAACAAGGCTGTCAACTTGTTTCTCAACAGAAACACTACACGCCAGAAAGGAATGGCAAAAAATGAATATATATATATATTCATTCCAGGCAATGAAAAACAAAAGCCTACAACCAAAACTACTGTATCCAGCAAGGCTCTTATTCTAAATAGAAAGTGAAATAAGGAGTTTCTCAGACAAAAGAAGGCTAAAAGGATACATCTGACCAAATGAGTACTACAAAAGATGCTAAAGGGTCTGCTTTAAGAAGATGAAGGAAAGAGAAACGCAGGAGACAAATCACAATGAATAAGAACCTATAAATAATAAACTTAAATGTAAATTGATTAAATTCTCCTATTTAAAGACATAGGGTAGTTGAATGGATAAGCAGACATAACTCACATATATGCAGTCTATGAGAGACCCATTTCAGAACAAAATATTTACACAGACTAAAAGTGAAGGTATGAAAAAAAGTATTTCAAGCAAATGGACATGAAAAAAAGCCAGAATAGCAATACTTATATTAGACAAAATAAACTTCACAACAAAGACCATAAAAATAGACAAAGAAGGACATTCCACAATATTTAAGGGAACAATCAACCAAAAAGGCACAACCCTTCTAAATATATATGCATCCAATATAGGAGCACCCAAATACATAAAGAATATCTTGGAGGATTTCAAGAAGGATATCAACAACAATATACTCATAGTAGGGGATTTGAATTCCCATTGTCAAAAATGGACAGATCTTCCAAGCACAGAAACACCAAAAATATTGTGGCATTGAACAACACTCTAGATCAAATGGCCTTAATTGATACATACAGAAGTTTTCACCCCAAGAAAGTAAAATACACATTCTTTTTAAATGCACATGGAACATTTTAAAAAAATAGACCACATAGTTAAATCCAAAACAAGCCTGGAAATTTTCAAGACAATTTAAATTATATCAAGTATCTTCTCAGATCACAATGGCTTGAAACTAGAAACCAACCTCAAGGAAAAAACTAAAAACATTTAAATCCATGGAGACTAAATAGCATGCTATTTAACAATGAGTGGGTTAATGATGAGATCAAGAAAGATGTCAAAAAGTTTCTGGAAAAAATGAAAATGAACATACAACAACCCAAAACCTATGGGACACAGTGAAGGCAGTCCTGAGAGGTAAGTTCATAGCAATATGACTTTTTAGGCCTACCTAAAAAGGGTTTAAGAATTTCAAATAAACAACATAACACTACATCTACGAGAACTAAAGAAACAACAACAAATTCCAAGTGAGTAGAAGAAAGGAAATAAGAACAAACAGAATTAAATGATAAAGAGACTATAAGAGAAATATAAAGGATTGTAAGAAATTACAACAAACAATTACATGACAAGAAATTTGACAACCTGGGTGAAATGGACAAATTTCTAGAAACATACAGTCTTCCAAAACTGAATCAAGAATAAGCATAAAGCCTGAATAGACTGATAATGAGTGAAATTGAAGAAGTAATTAAAATACTCCCAGCACACAAAAGCCCTAGACTGGATGGTTACACAGGCCTATCTTACCAAACATTTAGGGAAGAACTAACTCTTATCCTTCTCAAACTATTCCAAAAATCAAGGAAGGGGAAGACTCCTGAATTCTTTCCATGAGGCCAGTATTATCCTAATTCCAAAACCAAGTCAAGACACAACAACAACAACAACAACAGATAAAACACAAACAAAAAACCTACAGGCCAATATCACTAATGAACATAGATGCTAAAATCCTCAACAAAATACTGGCAAACCGGATCCAGCAATATATAAAAAAGATCATATTCTATGAGCAAGTGGGATTCATCCCAAGGATGCAAGGATGATACAACATTCACAATTCAATAAATACCACATAAACAAATTGAAAGACAAAAACCATTGATCATATCAATAGATGCTGAAAAAGCATTTGGTAAAGTACAGCACTCACTTATAAAGATTCTCAGCAAGATGGGAATAGAGGGAGCATACCTCAACATTGTAGCAAAGGCCATATACGAGAAACCTGAGGCCAACATCATACTCAATGGGCAAAAACTGAAAGCCTTTCCCTTAAGATCAGGAACAAGGCAAGAGTGTCCACTCTCTCTACTTCTATTCAACAGCATTTTGGAGCCATGATGATCAGACAAGAAAAAGGAAACAAAAGTATCCAAATTGAAAAGGAAATAAAACTATCATTATTTGCAGCTGACATGATAGTGTACCTAGAAAACCCTATAGACCACTGAAAAACTACTCAACCTAATAAGTGAATTTGGTAAAATAGCTGAATACAAAGTCAATATCCAGAAATTGAAGGTATTTTTATCCACCAACAATGAAACGTCAGAGAAAGAAACTAGAAAACAAATTTCATTTACTATAGCAACAAGAAAAATACCTAGTAATCAATTTAAACAAGTAGATAAAAGATTTGCACTTAGAAAACCACAGAACTCTAAAAAAGGAATTAAGGAAGATACAAATAAATGAAAGTATATACAATGTTCATGGATGGGAAGAATTAACATTATAAAAATGCCCATACTACCCAAAGCCATCTATAGATTCAATGAAATCCCTATTAAAATACCAACCTCATATTTCACAGACTTGGAACAAATACTTTAAAAATGTATATGGAGCCAAAAATGACCCCAAATAGCTACAGCAATCTTGAGAAAGAAGAACAAAGTAGGAGGAATCACAATACAGATATCAAACCATAATACGAAGACATAGTAATCAAGTCTGGTACTGCCTGGTATGGCTGATCAGACATACAGATTAATGGAACAGAATAGAGAGCCCAGAAATAAACCCAGGGCTCTATGAGCAACTAATATTCAACGAAAGGACTAGGAATATAAAATGGAGTGAAAATAGCCTCTTTCAAAAAGTAGTGTTAGGAAATTGGAAAGGAACATGCAAAAAAATGAAAGTAGACCACAAACTTACGCCATACATCTGAATAAACATAAGGTAGATAAAAGACTTAAATATAAGTCATACCACCATAAAAGTCCCAGAGGAAAACATAGGCAGAAAACTTGCAGATATCCCATGCAGCAATATTTTCACTGATACCTCTCCCAGGGCAAGAGAAATAAAGGAACAAATAACAAATGGGACTACAGCAAACTGAAAAGTCTCTGCTCAGCTAATGAAAACATGAGCAAAATGAAAAGGGAACCAACCATTTGGGAAAATATATCTGCCAATGACACTTCAAACAAGGGTTTGATCTCCAAAATATATAAAGAACTGACATGACTCAACACCAGGGAGACAGAAAACCCAATTTAAAAAATGGGCAAAGGACCTGAACAGACATTTCTCCAAGGAGTACATACAAAGGACTCATAGGCATAAAAAAAGAAAGCTCAACATCACTAGCCAGCAGAGAGATGCAAACTAAAACCTCCTCACACCAGTCAGAATGGCCATAATTAACAAATCAACAAACAACAGGTGCTGGTGAGGATGTGCAAAACAAGGAACCCTAGTTCACTGCATGGAGGAATGCAGACTGGTGCAACCACTATGGAAAACAGTATGGATTTTTTTTTCAAAAAACTAAAAATAGAACTGCCTTATGGCCCAGTGATTCCACAGCTAAAATTATACCCAAATAATCCTGAAATACCAACTCAGAAGAAGCTATATACCCCTATGTTCATTAAAGTGCTATTTACAATAGCCAAGTGCTGGAAACAGCCTAAGTGCCCTTCAGTGGATGAATGGATCAAAAAACTGTGATACATTTACACAATGGAGTACTATGCAGCAGAAAGAAAGAAAGAAGGAACTCCTACCATTTGTGATAGCATAGATGGAACTGGAGAGTATCATGCTTAGTGAAATAAGCCAAGCGACAAAAATAAATACCGTATGATCTCATTTAATACAGGAAACTAATGACCAAAACAAACAGATGAACAGAACAGAACCATAGACATGAAAGAAAAAAGGAACAGAATGACAGTAACTAGGGGGAAGGGAGAGAGAGAGGAAAAGTAGGGGAAGGGTTTAGCCAAGGAGCTAATGTGAAAGAACCATGGACATGGACAAGGATGTGGGGATTGACTGTGGGAGAGGGGACAAGGACAGTGGGTCAGGGGAGAGCAATAAGGAGAAAATGAAACAATTATCATATAACAATAAATAAAAATTTTAAAAATACATCAATCGCATATTTACAGAGCTAAAACACAATACTGGATATCAAACTATATTACAAGGCCATTGTGATCAAAACAATCTGGTACTGGCATAAGAAGAGACAAGCAGAACAATGGAACAGAATAGAGAGCCCAGAAATAAACCCAGGTCTTTAATGGTCAATTAATATTTGACAAAGGGGGCAAGAGCATAATATGGAGTACATACAGCCTCTTCAACAAAATGGTCTTGAAAGAACTGGATAGGGACATGCAAAAAAATGAAACTAGACCAACTTACACCATACACTAGAGTCAACTCAAAATGGATAAAAGATTTAAATGAAAGTTATGACACAATTAAAGTCCTAGTAAAAAACATAGGCAGTAAAATTTCAGATATTCCATTCAGCAAGGGAAATAAAGGAAAAAATAAACAATGGGACTATTTGAAACTAAAATGTTTTTGTTCAGCAGAAGCAAACATCAGCAGGATGATAAGGGAACCAACCGTATGGGAAAATGTATTTGCTAATGCCACTTCAGACAAGGTATTGACCTCCAAAATATGTAAGGAATTTATATGGCTCAACACCAGGAAGACAGATAACCCAATTTAAACAATGAGCAGGCACTTCTCTGAGGAGGACATATAAAGGGCCTGCAGGCAAATGAAAGGATGCTCAACATCACTAGCTATCACAGAGATGCAAATTAAAATCACAATGATATATCACCTCACACCAGTCAGAATGGCCATCATTAACAAATCAACAAACAAGTGCTAGTGTTGATGTGGAAAAAAGGGAACCCTAGTGCACTGCTGGTGAAAATGGAGACTGGTACAGCCGCTGTGGAAAACAGCATGGAATTTCCTCAGAAAAACTAAAACTGGAACTGCCTTTTGATCTAGCAATTCCACTACTGGGATTATACCTGAAGAATTTTGAAACACCAATTGAAAAGAACCTATGCACCCCTATGTTGATAGCAGAGTTATTTATAATAGCTAAGTGCTGTAAACAGTCTAAGTGCCCATCAGTGGATAAGTAGATGAAAAAACAGTGGTAGATTTACACAGTGGAATGCTACAAAATAGAAATAAAGAAGGAACTCCTACCTTTTGCGACAGCATGGATGGAACTGGAGAATTTAATGTTTAGTGAAATAAGCCATATGGCAAAAGATAAATACCATATGATCACACCTAATACAGGAACTTAATGAACAAAACAAACAAATGAGTGAAAGAGAACCAGGAACATTGAAACAAAGAAAATATTGACAGAGACCAGAGGGTATGGGGGAGGGGAAATATGGAGAAAGGGCTAGTCAGGGAACTAGTGTAAATGATCCATGGACATGAACAACAAGGTGGACCTTGACTGTGGGAGAAGGGCTGTGGGGAGAGAGGGAGAGCAAAGGCAGAAAAAATGGGATAGCTGTAATAGAGCAAAAATAAAAATAATAATAAAAGAAAAGAAAGGAAAAAAGATTACTCAGCTGAGACCAACTGGACATTTGCCCACATCGTGATGGTGTCAACCCTAAGATTGTGAAGACCTGCAAAGGTGTCCATAATTCATACTAAAAGAAGAAGCTGCTCTGAAAGTCTAGACATCATACAGATGGGATTTATATAAAGATAATCATAGTAATGCTGAATATTTCAAAGCAGATTTAAAAACACTAGAGTTACATTTTATGCCAAAAAACAACAGAACTATGACTCAGGTTATAGGCAACCTATGTTTTATACTCTCTCATGAATGGACTTTAGCATTAAAAATTGGTTTTCTAGCCTTAGGTGGTCAGCTCAGTTGGTTAGAGCATCATGCTGATACAACAAGGTTATGGGTTTGATCCCCAGGCAGGGCACATACAAGAATCAACCAATGAATGCATAAATAAGTGAAACAACAAAGCAAAGTTTTTTTTCTTTCTCTCTCTGTCTCCCTAAAATCAATTTAAGAAATGGTGTTCTAAATATCTATTATAGACCTTTAATAAAAATAATAAAAACTATTAATAATTAAAGATATTCCTTGGTTAACAATTTAACCACAAGGAAAAAAAAAAAACAAAACAAAGATAAGAGGACTCATAGAAACTACTTGACAACTTATGAGATTTGAAGGCACAGAGGAAGGCAATGTATAAAACCTTGAACTAAGAGTAAAAGTGCTAAATTTAAGTAAAAATACTGCTCAATTTTTTTTGTGACTTTACATAAGAAACTTTATACCCTTAATTCTTCATCTGGATAATGGGAATGCTAGATGCAATATTTACTAAATTTACTGCCAGAACAAAAATACTTAAATTCAAAGATATATCCAAAAGTTCTAGCCAGAACAAAAACAACAACAAAAATGGGTACCAATAACAGAAATGAGAAATCCATAGTAAATTGCTGGGAGTGGGGGAGAGTCAAATGACATAATTATGTAAGGTTTCCAGAGCCCAGAAGACATATGGGTAGCAATGAGGCAAATGGGTAGTTAGAAAATCTACTGCTAAAGAGTGTTTATTTATAGAAATAGTCATGCTTAGAAAATAGTTGTGACTCTGAGAGTAAATAAAATTTGTGAAGAAAGAGTATAAATCAGTGGATTATTGAAGAGTCCTGACCAGTCTCTTTGTCTAATGTATTACCAAGCAGATGTAAATATGCTCTTTAAGTAGAGATAAAAATAGCTTGAAAAATTCCCTTAAATGATTTTAACATGTCCTATCTTTCTCTGTATCCCTCTCTGTCTTTTTCTCCCTCCATCTCTCTCTCCTCCCCTTTCTCTTTCTCTCTCCAAATAATTGGTATATATATATATATATATATATATATATATATATATATATGTGTGTGTGTGTGTGTGTGTGTGTGTGTGTGTTATATGGTATAATGCTGAGGCATGCAAAAGGTCTCATTATTTCATTCTCCTTCTAAGCTAGCAAATGTGTCGGTCACAATTTCATGGATGCTATTAGAAGACATGCAACTCCTGGATCAGACCAAAGAACTATATTAACCATAGCACAGAATGAGCATTAATATATCCATGTCCATTTATTCCCCTTGTTCACAAGAACAATGTGGATCAGGTTAGGTGGACACCTGCACACAGTGGGTTGTATTACAAGGGAACACAGAGCTTTGAGAACCCAAATATTTTATAGTGGGCATTAAGCATACCCACCCTGGGCTCCACAGGAAGACACAACTCCGTTTTTCAACACTGTTCACTACAGAGACATCCTTGCAAACAGCTCAGAACAAGGGGTGGTTAGTACCTGGCTTGCAAGTTGTGCTAAAACATGTGAGACCATGGTAACTGTCACCCATTGCACCTGAGTAGATTGCTGGAGATTTTATATAGTGAACGTAGTGGGTTGAAAAGGATCCTCTGAAACATACTCTCACTTGGGCCCTCAGAATATAACCTTATTCCTCAGAATGTGACATGGGGGTCTTTGCATATGTTATTCAGGTAAATATCTCAAGAAGAGATTGTTCTGCACTAGGCTGAACCATAAAGACACAGAGTGAAAGAGGAAAGGTGATGTGGAGACATAGGCAGAGACTGAAGAGACAGCAAAGAAACGCGGATTGCAGGGGGCCACAGGAAACTAGGAGAGAAGCATGGAAACACACTCCCTCTGAGCCTCCAGGAGTAATCAACTCCGACACAGCTTGATTTTTGGACTTCTGGTCTCCAAAACTGTGAGAAATAAATTTCTGTGTAAACCACACAGTCTGTGGTAATTTCTTACTGGTCATGTGTGTGGCAATGGGTGAGGTGGCAGGAAATTGTTGAGTAGATGAGTTGAACTATAACAGAAATGCAGCTACAAGAACACAGAAGCACAATCACATATCATTGTCATGACTAATGAACAAAATGAGTGTGTTTCACCTGCTCCTTTCTTACAATAGCTGTTTGGTGTCACTCTGCTTGAGAGTAACACTGTGTTCAACAGTTGTTTATTCTAAAAGCAGAAGGTGCCAAATGTAATTAGCAATGCATGTGTCAAAAACAGAGTCTCCACTCAGGTGCTAGAATTTGGCAGAGGCCCTAGTATTATCATGTTTTGTAACAGAGCAGGATTGTGTTTCAGAAAACACAACGATGTTTCGGTCTTGAAATATTTTCATTTTAGAGGAAAATTATCTTATGCTTCTTTAAGTTATGATGTAGCATCCTATAGTTGTAATGTTTTCTCTTCCATTTCCATATAAACCTGCTAAAAATAAGCAAAATTATAATCCAGGATGCCATTTATTTAATGTGTTTTGATACAACACCTTGTCATCAAACTGGGAACAAGCATTCAGTGTAAACCTTTCATTGTTACCAGTCTTATTGCAGTACACTAAAGAATATTTGCTGGGTATTTCATTTTTAACTGGACTTTCACTCTCTATTGGCACAAATGGAAATTTGGAGTCATCACTGGAATCATAGGATCATAGTTCATGAAGCACAATGGAGGTACTCAGTTAATCAGATACAGCTCAGAGACGGCATTGATAGCTCCTCTGTGCTACACTATAGCTCAGTATTGAAAATGCACAATGGGGGCAGGGAGGGTGGCATTGACACATGGTCAAAGCAGTGACTAGACAGTTATGTGTGGAACTGTATTAAGCCAAGTTTTCCTCAACTTCTTCCAAACTTTATGCACCCAAAGAAGCATCAACCAGCGTCACCATTTAGAGATTAATTTGCAAAGAGCCCGAAGGGTAGCCTGTCAGGGAACACCCTCCCCTACCTAGGCCGTAGGTGGTCTCCTTATGGCCAGTTTCCTTATAGATCTGAGTGAGTAGTTCATTTTCATAGCCAGAAAACTAACTCTTAGCCCTCATGACCGTTATTAAAGGGAAAAAATTAAATAATTTAGTAATATGTAGAATAATTTCAACATATCATGCATGGATAGAAATTAAACAGATAAAATATTGACAATGAGATGTTGACATTGGAGATGGGATAGAGCAAACTGACCAGATAAAAAGCCAGTGCATTAGTTGAGGTAGGAGATAGCAACTAGGAAGAGGAAGGTGAGGAGTCCTGAGCTGGCACTTGATTGAAGAGGGTATGAAAGCTCATGGACATGTTACCTTTGAAACTCAAGGGAAGACAGTCCTTGCCTGGCATTTCACCAGCTTTGGGATTAGAACAAAAAGAAGATGCTATCGGAAGCTGGCCATCCACTGCTAGTTCTGTCAGCTCTGCACAGCCCAGGCTCCCTGAGCTGCCCTGATTCCCTCCTGAAGACACTCAAGACAGACCAGAGTCCACACAGATAAGAACTGAGGACAATGCATTTCCCAAGACCTTAGCCAGGTAATTCCTTCTCCCACAGAATGGCCTGGCACCATCAACAGTATCTTCTCTCTCTTTGCAGGGGCCTCTCCACAGATATTTTCATTATTTCCTTTTACTCTTTAATTTTTGGTTTTGGTATTTTCCCTCCAAGATTTTTTTCTTTAGTTATTATTTTTTGGCGGGATGATGAGACCAGCAGTAACGATTATTCTGCCTCTTATTCAGAGTCCTGGATTCACCTAAACTTGGTTATTTTATGTTAAGATTTTATTTATTATTTTTAGAGAGAGGGGAAGGGAGAGAGGGAGAGAGACATCAATGTGTGGTTGCCTTTCACCTGCCTCCAGCCACGGACCTGGCTGAAGACCTGGCTTGCAAACTGGTTTTGTGCCCTGGCTGGGGAATTGAACCAGTGACCTTTGGATTCTCGGGCCAGCACCTTATCCACTGTGCCACTAGCCAGGGCCCTAAACTTGGTTATTTTATAGTAAAATTCAATCTTGACCATGTTCTGACCTTACATATCTAGCACAGAGATAATCACTTTTAGAAATATAGGGCATCTTAGACATCTGGGTAACCATTCATTTTACAAATGCAGTGTCTGCAGCTGGGAGAACTTTATCTAATAAAGACCGAAACTATGACTTCAGATCCCTCTGAACTCTAATCTAGGAGCCACTACCACCCTAGGAGCCAATTTGTAGGCTTTCTTCTATGTTCTCAAAGAAAAAAAAAAAAAAGTTCAATCATTTGTGTTAAGAAAAGTCTCAGAAAAATAAAAATGAGATATTTTACAGCAGTGCATTCTAGGCAGGGCACGGAGAATTTAAGCATCTTTTCCCTGGCTCCCTTCCCTGTCTTACCTGTATCTTTATTACAGGTGCAAATGATGCTAATCTCAGGGTTGCAATTCAGCCCATGAAAACGTGTCTTCTGCAACAAGAACAAGTTAACCGTTGACCTTATGCCCTGATTGCAAAGCACAAGTTTCGTTTTGTTAAGCAGGAGATGGTAGGAGAAGCAAAAGGATCTTTTCCCGCTAATGACAAAGCCGAGACAGATTGCACAGGAAAAGCAAATAGATATGCATGGAAGTGAACTGTGCCTCTTTGAGAAACCAGATGAGGAATAAGATTTACTTGTTTCAGGAAGTGTCAGACACGACACGCCATGCCAGCCCATTATCAGAAACCCCGAATGAGCCACTGCTGCCTGAGATTCAGTTCCAGTAACGCTTTGCTCATTCTAGCTCTGTTACCTACGTGCCTAATAGATGGGCAAATCACACTGTTTCCACTTTTTAAGACAGGGAATAAAGATAGTTTGGGACCCCAGGTAGGAACGGAGCAAAGCAAAGGTCAGAATTAAGTAAGTGTTTTGTTGAAGAGACACAAAGGAAGCAGAGTTGAGGCGAGAAGGGAAGAAAGTAGGCAGACCCTTTGCAGAAGGCTGATTGACAAGACAGCTTCTCTGTGACGGACAATCAGGCAGGAGCATACAGGAACAGGTAATTGCAGCTCTGTTCTCTCTTTGCATAAACACCAATGCCTAAGTAGGCCTGCTTAGGTGCAGAGATATGGTCTCAGCAGAGAGCTGCTCCTCAGGACCCCACCTGCTGTTTCCTGAGTATTATTATAACTCCAAGGAGATGAGGCCAGACCCCAGACTGCTGGGAATGCATAGGCACTTTCACATTCTCTAAATATTGGTGAGATGCACGTTGCCCTCAAAGGCAGAAGGCCAGAAGCAATCCCAGATGCATCATTTCTTTGTGTGATATCCATGATGGGTAATTTAGATGCTGAATCTTAGAGCTTCCTCACTTAAAATAGGACTAACATACTGGCCCTCCCTAATACATGCAGCTCATATGAGAACCAAATGAAATTATGAACAGAGGCAGGTTTGCATCATTATTATTACAGCTGCACTCCAAATTCAAGGCACTTGCCACATTGTGTTAAAAAGGTGGTGATTGCGAGGGGGAGGGGGTGGGTAAAGACAGAATAGAGTATGGGGGATAAATGTTCATGAAAACACAATAAAAATAAAATTCTAAAAAATGGTATGCTTATTTAACGGACTAGTTAGGCTGTAATTTTCATAGGTAGAACCACTGCTAAACCATTGTTGCTTTATTTAAACTTAGTACAGTGTAGTAAAAGCTGTAGATTTGCAGAGTATATTAAATGAATAAATTCTAATACTTGTTCTAAATGCACTTTTAAAATCAAAGAATGTTTCTAAAACCATAAAAAAGCTTCTAAAACCATAACCTTCTTATTTTTCCTTCTGTTCATTCATGAATTGGCCAATAAGGATCTGGGGGTAAAATTTTTATTGAATCCTTTCTTAAACAGGATAGCAATGTATCTGAATTATGAACACATAATTATGAATGGTAAAGCAGATAACTACAAACCAAATTGCAACCAAGATTATAATACTTATAGAGGGAAATCTCTTAGAAAATGCCATACATTTTCCAACATGCTCCTGCCTTGTGTGCTCTTTCCTCTGGGACACCTCAAGGGACTATCTTTGAAAGATTTGTATTATGAGAGTAGTTTCTTGGTGTCCCCACTAGTCAACATTTTTACCTGTGGAAAGTGCATTAAATAAACCATAAAATCAGTGTGAAAGATGAAAAGAATGAGAAAGCTCCCAAAAGTGCTATTGGCCACTTAAAATGTGGGCTGTTAAGGGAAGTTAGTTCCAGGTGAGGAGACCCAGACTTCCTCCTTTATTCTGGGTCCCTGTGCCATCATGCATGGCCCACTCAGGCTTCCTGCAATAGCAGAATGGGCCACACCATCTGGGGTTTCCTGTGAGGACAACTCTGTCTCTCTCCGGCCCCTGCCTCAGAATCACAGGAACCAGTATTTAAAATAGGGAGTCCTGAGTTCCACTGAATGTCAGTATAACAAACCCAGGAATTGTCATTTAATATTTTTCTTCCCAGGTAACATAGAGTCCTTGTGCAAAGGTAACAGCCTAAAAATTTGCTCCAAACATGCCTTGTCATTGCTTCTTGGAGCAGAGGGCAGATTTTTCTCAGTAACCACTTCCCACAATTTCAACACCCATGTCCGCACCTACTCTCCCTGGCCTGGATCTGATTCCTCCCTGTCTTGGAGACTTAACCATTGCATCATGAAAAAGCATAGAGAAACAGCTTTAAATCAGAACCACTGCTATGTGAGGATGTGATCAGCGTGGGTGTGAAGTCCCAGTGAGGAGGTGGAAAGGCTGAAACATTTCTCAAAATATGTGATTAAGACTTTTATTTCCTCCTGTAAGCAAAGAAAGAAAGCTTAGCCAATCTAAATCTACTCTTCCAGGCAAAATAACCTACCTGTCTGGTGTGACTGTCAGCCTCATATTAGTGGTGAAGATACTGAGATAGTTAGGACCACCACAGCCTTCTCCACCAAGAAGATATATGGGAATGTCACATTGAATTGAACACTTCTAGCATAATCTACATGCAGTTTTGATGAATAAATTCTTATTTGTTTTATATTAAGATTAGTGTTATGAAGTGGATTTAGAGGTTCACTTCTAATACATCTGAGTGGCATCTAACCAAAAGTAGGCAATTTGAAGACTTGAAAAGAAGGACATAAATGTTTGTTTTAAATGAGTAACTCAACAGTTCATTCCGTTGAACCTGTACTTTAAGATCTGGGGAAATACAGCATGAGTTGCTTTGGCTAAAAAGAGAAGGGTCAGAGACTATTGGACGTGTGCAGTATTAGGGCTCACAGTATAGGCACGTTTTATCATTAATTAAGGTCCAGACTCGATCAAGGTGAGGGCACTTCTTCCTACTAAACAATGAAGTGGCCTCAGCATCTTCTCAGCCATTGTCCAGCAACTCCACCAGTCAGACAAAGCTACTGGACCTGTTAATACTTGCTGCCATCATGGATAGAATGATGCAGAACCCTCTTAGAATACAAGCCTGCTGATATCTCATAGGTTTTATTCTAGTATTCAAAATATGAAGACATCAGGTTAATTGTTTTAAAAGCAGTAACAGTTGTTTAAACACATCACTGTATCTTTCTACATTTCCACCATTTATGTGATTTTTTTATATTATAAATAATGTGATAGGTATAAATAGATCCCAAATTATTATATATATTTTTACCTAGCTACATTTCATGTTGTATTACATTTTTGTTAACTTTTATTTGTGTGTGTTTTGTTTGTTTGTTTTGAAGATTTTATTCACTTTTTTTAGAGAGAAGGGCAGGGAGAGAGGAAAAAAGGGAGAGAAACATCAATGTGTAGTTGCTTTTCATTGCCTAAAGCTCAAGACTTGGCTAGAGACCTGGCTTGAAACTTGGTTATGTGCCCTGACTGGGGAATCGAACCAACGACCTTTGGGTTTGCAGGCCAGCACGTATCCACTGAGCCACCAGCCAGGTGGCTTGTTAACCTTTAGTTTTAAAAAAGTTGTATAATTTCAGTTCATGAAGACTGGGCTAGTGATAGAATTCCCCTGGCTAAATGGTTAAAGAAATGGTAATGATTATCTCCTCCCCTAATCTAGGATAGTTTAGCAGACACTATACTTGAATTTAGACTAACAGATTCTATATCAGTTTGAAGTCACATTCCTGGCCATGTGAGTCTCTACATTAGGTAAATAAATTAGCAGCACAAGATGGGAAGTGGAGAAGCTTACCTAAATTTGATTTCCAAAATTAAAGCCTGTGAAACACTAATTCCTCGCAGTAGAGTGGTAGGAAGGTGATGTATCATTAGAATATAGTTGCAGTTCTTCTACTTTGAGCTAGATTTCATGTCAGAGTGACAAAAAAATACTAGCCCTATTAGCAGACAAATTATTCACAACTTAGCATTACACAATTTCTATTCACAGTACAGTATTCTGTTGAGAGTTGGGCTGTTACATTAGATCTGGGTTTGGATCTTTTATTTACTCTATATTGGTTGCATGACCACTGACATCAGTTTTCTCTTCAATAGGCTTATGAATATAAGAATATGTACCTCACTATGTTCCAGGAAAGCTAAGAGCTTTTTTTATGTTTTCTACAAACACATCTAAAGTGTTCAACAATGTTCACTTTTTGGTTATACTTGTATCATAATTATACTTACATCTGCTTGATGTTAAATACTGTTGTCCCTGAAAATATAAAAATAGTTCATAGTTAATCTTGATTAAAGAGCCTCTTCTTGTTTGAGCACTGCCCTCACAAATACCAGAGTTTTGTACATATGTGCAGTTTTCAGAAATATTTAAAAAATGTACATATGACATTCCAAAAATGCAATAAATAAGCTATTGAATAATTATTGATGTTTGTATATAGACCTCATAATACTTCTAGAAATATATAACTCCATTTTTACAGTAAAACTATGATGCTTCACTAATGGATTAGGTATAGCTGTGCAGATATACATCTGGTATGTAAAACTGCTTATAATCTTTGACATAGTGCTGCCTCCACACCCCGCATACCTGCTCCTAGCTACAAACACATATTTAGATGCTGCACCCCTAGAGTGGGAACCCTGGCACTCTCACCTGAGCTGGGTTATTCCCGGTGGGAGTTTAGAGGTCAGGAAACCAAATTGAGGTTCTTCAATGGCCACTTACAACTTGCCCATATTATTTTTAAATATTTTTAAAATTTCATTCAATTGATTTAACTAGAGCAGAAATAGCATTATTCCAAATAAATAATGAAACCAGGTATTATCATTGACCAATAAATTCTGTGTATCAATGGGGAGAAGAAGGGTGAAAATCATATAACCCACACAAGGGGCTTTAGAACATTGTGTTCCTATGAGCTTTTCCAAAGTCCAATTAAGTAAAACTTTTCCACTCTAATAAAGAAAATATAAACCTTGGAAAATGCTTTTTCTTTTCCAACAATCAGAAGATACATTAGATTGGCTCTAAGTAATTAGCAGAACACTCTGAGCTATGCACAGCTTGTTATTTAATTAGAAAGGGAGATTCAAAAACACATCTTCTCCATGATAGTGTTTTGTCCTTACTCTGGTATAACATAAAGCTGCTAGTGTAAAAATGGTAAATTCCAATCAGGAATCCTATGTCAATGAATGAAACATGAAGTTTTGTTTTAAAAGGACTTTACTGTCAAGTAAAACAAAGATTATCACTATTAATGCTTAAAATGAGCACTAACATATTATCCCAAGGGTTTAATCAATCAGGCAACATTTGATAAAAGGACACATTGTTTTTGTTGTTTTTAAATCTTATTATATTCCTCTGAATCTCCTTTGATGTTGTTTTCTTCAAAGTCACCTTCCACTACCGCCTACAATGCCCCATCAATGAGGCTGGGCAGTCTATGAGCAATGAATGACTAAACTACAGGATGAAATGTGTCCTTTGTCATTTCTGTGCCTGGTTAGCTCACACCCAATTATACTACTCACCACTTGTAAAGGAAATCTATCAAACCCATTGAAACATTTATAATGACATTTTTACTTCTTTCCGTTGAAAATGTATCGAAAAATATTCTGTAAGTGCAGTATTTAGAAGGAAGCTATTATTTGGAAGAGGAGCCAAATGTCTGAACCTGCTGTTTTAAAATTGCTTTCTAAATTCAAGGAAACATTTTACAAAGGAGACTCAGAGTGGAATCTATGCAGGGCCCAGGGGTGGTGATCGCCATGTCCCATGTTGTGTCATCTATTAACCCTCAGAAAGTTGATCAAACGGGAAGCAGGTTACATTGGTCTTCTATGTGTTTAAGGATCAAGTCGGTCCACAGCTTTCATAAGAACCAGAAGTCATTTATTGTCAGTGGTCCAGAGTACAGGGGAGGGCAAAAGTAGGTTTACTATTGTGAGTATGAGAAACAGTTTATTCTTGTATTATTATTTATTAATTATTGTATTGTGACTGTGAACCTACTTTTGCCTACCCCTGTATATCCTGACAGTTCAGTAGGAGTTTCACTGCCATTTATTTTCAAATCAATACTCAATTACGAACAGGAAGATTCACTCCCTTGCCCATTTTCAAGATGAAATTATGGACTGCAGCAATAACACTTAGTCAAGGCAAAACAGTGTCCATTAACTCGTGAAGGTACCAAAAAACCAGCCCAATACTTTATTAAACTTCACTCCCTCTCGCTCTCTCTTTTTGGCTTTTAATTAATCATTGTGAAAACAGCCCTTCACATTGTGACTGATGACCAGAGAAAACAATTTTCTCCTAACTGCCTTTAATTTCAACTCAGGGAGAGCGCATTGACCGGCTCTCACAACAACCCATCAACGCTAGTTTTTAATGTGGTTTCTCCTTTGTTATTGAGAAGAATGGAATGACGATGGAGCCCTGCGCTGCTCTTCATAAGTCATGGAATTGATTCGGTAAATGCTGCACATTTGCTACAGGATAAAAAGTGCTGTCAATGAAGATACTAGGTACTATATAAATTACTCCATTAACGAGAAATAAAGGTATTTATGATTTTTAGAGTAAAATGCAGCTGGTACTAAAAAAATAATAGAATAGTGGGGATCACATTTACTCTCTCCCTTTATAGATACTATGCCCTGCCCCTTCTCTTGTGGTTATATGGAAAATAATTAAAAGCATAAAAAAATAAGGATAAGATGATAACAATAAAAGCTCTACTGTTAACTAGTGAATCTGAAAGACCACATGGGATGTGTGTATTTGACTTCTTTTCCGTTGTGATCCTGAACAGTTTTCACTTAGTTTTAAATTAGTGCATGTAAACATATCCAGCAAAACCTTCCAACTGTATTTATTTAATAGAAACCTTTGAGCTTAAGTGCTAGCAGATGCAAAAATAAAATAAAATAAATAAATACAAAAATAAAACTTTATTTCAAAGAATATTTTTATTAGTTAAAATTCAGTACCACAAATAATGCCAATTTTTATGATGATTATTTGATAGAATTGGATTGAAATTTCAAACACAACAAATTCAGAAAGTCTCTCAATAGAACAGTTTCACGTTTGATATTCACAATCACTGCCTGTTTCAATCAAAGTTATTTTCCAAGAAGCTGTGAAGGGTGAAACATGGAGAACATTTTTCTGCCTTAGTAAAATTGTGACTTGGATCAGATAGGAATTCTTCAAAGCCACTAACTTCCTTACAGTAAAATCATTAGGCATAATAGAATCATGGCATTATTACTTATTTGGAATAATGCCCTCCCTGCTCTAAAATACATATAATATATTACAATACAATATCACATACAAATAAATAATTGAAATTAAAATTAAAGAAAAATCAGATATTAGATAAGAAAAACAAAAGGTAGTTTACCTGGAATCTGCACTAACATTGTTTTTGCTCAGTACTAAAGTGAATGAGCTTCCTAGCAATGAAGAAAAAGGAAAATATAGTTTACTACCTACTTTTAATTTTAAAAAAATACAAGTTCTTCTGAAGAAAATTTTTCTGATAATCTGTTTTATTTGTCATGGTAGCTGCTACCTAAATAATAGTAGACTAAAGAATAAAAGTTAGGTAAATACATGGATGCAACTGACATCATTAGATATGATGGAGAGAAGAAAGAAAAGAAAAGCAATGACAATTTTGTGGGAAAGTATCATCTAATTGGTGGATCTTATATTCACAAGTTGTTTTCTGTGGGCGCATATAATGTCATATAATAATACAACTTTCTAGAAATATGAGTATGGACACATCTTAGAGAACCTAAATTAAGGAACGGTCACTCAAGCTTTCTTGAATACCAGTTTTATCAACTGCACATTTGTTCTGATAATCTTAGTTCTTGTCAACTACAAACAGCAGCGTAATTCTTTTACTCACTAACCATAGATTACCAATCATTTTTGTTTCTGAGCTCACTTCTGGTTAATGATAGGTAATCCATGTTTCCCAGAAATAAGTGAAGTCCCACAAATAATAATAAACCTCTGGTTTACATTCCTACCTACCACTGTGGACACTCCATCCCCAATCAAATCTCCCTCATTACTTACGGGTAGTGTTGTGCACACATTCATTTTGAAAAGTCTTCACATTGGCTCCAGAGACTGTGGCTCTGACACCTCGGACTTCACTGTTCTCAGCTCCTTGTGAAGGTAGAAAATGTAACACTGCTATCAGCTTGCTACCCATAAAGCTCTCAGAGGCCAGTGAAGTCACCACTATTGACGCTGTAACTGAAGACAGAGTGACACTATTCAACCCTGAACCCCACCCTCATCCCCTAAAGGATAAAACATACCCTACAAAACACTAAACTCCAGGGGAATGCCCAGTTTTGATCCCAAGGTCACATAGATTATTATTATTGATTTTAGTTTTAGTTTTTGTGAGTTAATTGCTCTCCAGCCCTTAGTGATGAATCATGAGGTCAGTGTGGAGGGTAATTTCAATAACAGACAACTTGCTCTAATTTGATTATGGAGGCATTGTTACTAGACCAGCAGTACATGCTGACTTGCTTCTGTCAGAAAGTCCATTTCCCAGAAGGCTCATCATGCAATGATTCTTGGGAGCTCCAAGCCTCTGGACATACCTAAACCTCGGGTGGGTGTCACTCATACTTGAGATGGGGTGCTTAGGTCTAGACTACTTGACATTGCACATTGGTGAGTTAAATTCAAATGATAACTAAATCCTTGGGGCTAATATGACAGAGGTGGAAAAAATCACAGCATTTTGTGCACCTCCTTATGGTTTCACACTAATTTTACCTATAAGCCAGAAAATGAGTCCAATGAAGATTAAATAAATGATCTTTAAAAGGCCAAATAACTAATCAAGGGCAAGATCAGGACAGAAGCCTAGGGTGCCACCTGTAAGATTCTTCCAAAGGAGAGGAAAATGAGACTCTGAGAACAGAAAGTACGTGTGAGCAGGTGTAGATGGTTTACAGATATGGTGGTTAGCAGTGTTTTCTTCTATAAACAGGAAATGAGATTATCTGTTAAGAGTTATACAGATGGGGACCTGAAAAAGGGTATGGATAGAGTGAACAGCTTCTAGAAATGTATTCTAGGAATGTTAATTCCACATATGCAAGCATAAAAGTTAATCTCATTACTTGGGCTGAAGTATAGATACTGAGGCCAAAATGTTTAAGTGGTTATTAGGGACAGAATTCTTATGTCCCCCAAAATAACCACATTGAAATTCTAACCCTCCAAATCAATGGTGGAGCCTTTGGCAGGTAGTAATGAAGTCCTGAGGGTGGAGCCCTTATGATGGGATTAGTGTCCCCAGAGAGCCCAGAGAGCTCCCTTGTTTCTTCTTCCCTGTGAGGAAATGGCAAGAAGAGATCATCTGCAAACCAGGAAATGGGCTCTCACCAAGTGCTGAATCTGCCAGCATCTGGATCTTAGACCTCCAGCCTCCAGAACTGTGCAAAATGAGTATCTGTTGTTTTATAAGCCACCCTGTCATCAGTGATATTTTGTTATGGCAGCCAGAGCTAGGATAGTAGTAACCAATTTTTCTAATATAATAGTATACTAAATTTATTTTCAAAACAAAACACTAGGTGTGGCAGTAACCAGAGCCTCTAACTCTCAGGCAGTTCCCTCCAGTGACTTCTGTGATGAATGGAACTTGTGAGTCTCTTCACACTGTGGGGTCCACTCAGAAGCAGAACATATTTAAACTGCAAATGTTCAGACTATTATTCCCATCATATTGCCATGGTGATCCTTGGGAGACATCAGAAATAACTTGTCTCCATGAATAATTTGGTCAAGCATTTCTGATTTGCTGAGCTTTGTCTAAAAATATAGAACTAAAAAAAAAAAAAAAATGGATACACATAAAATATGGTTAGAAAAACTTGAGGGTCTGATCTGTGTTCCACAGACACACACTTCCCTGGCTCACATTTCTTCATCAAGCTTCATGATTGCTTGTTCTGGAAAAAAAGATTACACATAAAAGGATTATTTTCAAATTAAATTCATTTGATGAAACAAAATGAAATGGATATGTTACATGATATTGTTAGTGCCTGTTTTAATTATTAGCTGTCCAGCTCCTGATTATAAGTTTCCTTACTACAAAAATACTTCTGGTTCAGTTGTCCCAGCTGCAGCATGTACCCACCAACCCCTTCCTTATTGCCAGTTTGAAATCACTTGTTTCCTTTCATTTTCACTTTGACCAAGGCCTATATATATCAACATTTTTTAAAGTATATGTTAAAGCATGCCACTGTCATCCATACTTCACATCTTCTGTTCAGAAGCAGGGTCTAGAGATGCTGATAGAATGGAGAACAGAATTGAATGAAGCTCAGCTTCATACATTTAGACAATTGATTTCAGTTCAGTGCTCAGAGCTCTGTTTATTCTATTATCCTGTCAACACATATATGGAAAACAAAAAAAGCATAGAAAAATCTGTTAAACTATTGGGCAACAATCAAGTGCTAACATTGAGCTGGAATATTTGTTTTGGAGATTTAACTACATGATGCTTACTATTGGTGAGTGCTGGCACACTGTATGGATACTGCACAGAATGTCCAGCAATTTTCCAGTTCATGAGCATATGAAGTGTATTAGTCACTGTTCTCTAAGGAAACAGGCCCTGTGGAAAGGATATACATCAACCCTTTCTATTTATGTAGTCTCTCTATCACTCTCCCCCTCTCCCTCTTTCCCTCTTCTCTCTCTCCTCTCTCTCTCTCTCTCTTCCCCTCCCACCCTCCCTCTTTCTCATCTCCCATCTAAAATAAGGATGTATCCTACAATTGCAATGATTTATAGTCATGCATGGTCATCATTTACTGTGCATATTCATCAAAATATACAAACTAGATTCCAGTGGTTTAGGAGAAAATGCTAGGACAATAATGGAGCACACAGAAAAAGCTTATTGTTAATGCTGTTCATAGTGTGAAAGAAATGGCCAATGTCATGGCAAATAGTAGACTTAACACCTCAATGCAAAATACATTCAGAAATACCACTGAGTCCTAGAGAAATCTTAAAAATATAGTTCAGACACACCACTAAAACAGTAAGTCAAAGCAGACCAATCCAAGAGGCAAAAACAAACAAGAGTCACCTAAAATGGGGAGACAAAGAAATGAACCCTCAGCAAATGAAAAGGAGGAATCCCCAGGAAGAGTGCAAAATGAAATAGAGGCAAGTACACTCTCAGACATGGAATTCAAAATAATGATGATAGAGAAGCTCAATGAGCTCAGCAAGTTCAAAGAAAACTACAAACAACTCCAGGGGAACTATGAAGAACTCCAGGGGAACTACAAAGAATTCCAGGAAAGCTACAAGGAACTTGCTGAGAACTATACAGCATTAAAAAGGACATAGAAACTATCAATAAGAGCCAGGAGGAAATAAAGAATACCATTTCTGAATTGAAGAACACAGTAGAAGGAATCAAAAGCAAACTAGAGAAAGCAGAGGATTGGATGATCAAGCTGGAGGTCATTGTAGAAAAGAATTCCCAGGCAGTGCAGCAAAATGAAAAAAGACTGAAAAAGAATGAAGAGGTTTTAAGAGAGCTGCAGGACAACATGAAATGTAGTAACATCCGTATCCATATCCTAGGGATACCAGAAGGAGAAGGGGAGGAGCAAGGGATAGAAAACCTCTTTGAAAAAGTAATGACGGAAAACTTCCCTAACTTGAGGAGAGAAAAGGTCATACAAACTCAGGAAGCATATAGGGTCCCAAGGAAGATGAACCCAAACAGGCCCACTCCAAGACACATACATCATCATGAAAATGGCAAATTTCAAAGACAAGGAGCGAATCCTAAAAGCTGCAAGAGAGAAACAGCTAATAACATACAAGGAGGCTCCCATAAGGTTATCAGTTGATTCTCAACGGAATCACAAGCCAGAAGGGAATGGCATAAAACATTTCAAGCAATGAAAAACAAAGGCCTGAAACCAAGAATATTCTACCCAGCAAGGCTCTCATTCAAAATGGAAGGTGAAATATGGAGTTTCCCAGACAAAAGAAGACTGAAAGAATACATCTCCACCAAACCAGCTTTTCAAGAGTTACTAAAGGGTCTACTTTAAGAAGATGAAGACACAGAGAGACAATCAGAAACACAGGTACAAAAGTAAATAGATTAAATGCACCAATCAAAAAACATAGGGTAGCTGAATGGCTAAGAACCAACTTTAACTTATGAATGCTTTAAAATGATCTTGTTATAAATAGATTTTACTGAATAAGATACAATTTTGTATATTACTTGTATCTGCATTACTGAAGGTTAAGTTTTCTTCAATTGGAATCATTTCACAATATGGGAAAATCAGGTTACTTGCAATAACTCAGAAAAATTGAATGCAGTTAAGAAAGAAGAAAAACCTAAGAAAATGTGGATGTATATTACATAGAAGACATGCTATCTTTCTTATATTCACTGTTACAAAATATGTGCTATTTGTGGGTGTATAATATATAGATTTTGTTAGGAATTTATATTTTAAATAGCCACCAACTGGTCATGGGTGTGTTGTGAAATCAGTCAATCTTTAGGTTAGATGCTGAGAATGAAGACTAATTTGGATGGAAGTTGCAAACTACTAAACTATATGATTCATGTACATAGATAATATATATTCTCATTTTAACATGTAAATTAGATGAGATTCCTTTCAACTAAATCATGGAAATGTATATTTCCAGTTATGAAGGCCCCCAAACTGGGGGTGCTTGGGAAAAGAAATGAATGCTATAGTAAATTTGATTATGGAAATGTGAACATACCTAATCTCTACCTCAACAGACTCTTAAATAGTTCAGGGGTTAATGTAGGACCACATAGGAAGTCAACCACAAGTTCAAAAAAATAGCTAGAATACTATTGTACAAAATTATTTAAATCCTAGGCATTTTTATTTTTTACCTCAACTTAGTAGACGTAATAATTTCTACTCTGGGTATTGGCTAAGGACTACAAGTGCCATTATTTCTATACATGTAGAGGAAAAACAGAGGGTATCGAAAGAAGTAGGACCTGTACACAGCCTAAATAAATAAATAAATCTACTTTTTAAGATGGAAAGCTCCAAAAAGAATAAGTGGCTTAAAATAAAGTTGAGTCGTATTATTGGAGTAGGGAAGCTCTGACTCAAAAACCAAATTCAGTTTTTACTATGGGTTTGGCATTGTCTCTAAGACAGCTTTCACAAAAGTGAGTTCTGCAATACAACATTTCTTGATATATTTCACAAAAATAGCATTCCAGAGTGAAATAAGTATTAAAGAAGAAAATATCTGCTTAATTTTGCTACAATATATCTAAAACACTATCATTTAATATGTAATAATTATGTAAGCTATTGGCATATTTAAAATTTTTTGTATTAACTTTTCAAAATCCAGTATGTACTTTAAACATGTGTAAAAATATGTATGGATGTAAATGTATTTTTGCATGTATTTGGTAATATTGCAATTCATATTACTTAAAGAGTAATTTTTAAACAAATGAATTAATGTAGGCATTTTGGAATAATGAAGAGAAAACTTTGTATTAATATGATTTGAGAAGCTGACAGAAGGCAGTAATTAAATGGTGAATTGTCTGGATGTAAAAGGGAAAAAAAGTACACATTGGTGGTTACAGAATAGACAGGAGATGTTAAGAAGAACAAAGGAAATAGAGAAGCCAAAGAACTTATATGCATGACACATGGACATTAACTAAGTGGGGCATTGCTGGAGGAAATGGGATACGGGGAGAGGGGGCAAAGTGGGGAAAACTGGGACAACTGTAGTAGGAAAATAAATAAAATATATCAATAAAAAATAATAATAAAATTTAAAAATACAGTTCAGTGCATTTATATTCTGTTTTATGTGTGAAAAGGGGAGGTGTGTGATAAACATATTCTTCTTAGTAAATATGAAAAAGTTTGTCTGGTAAATTATATAGAAATTCTAGGTGATAGTTTCATGAGCAACATTCATTTTTTCTGAATGTGACATAAAATGATGATGGCCTTTTAATCTATGCCACCTTAGATTCAGAAAATATAGATATATAAAAACCAATTGACCCATCAATACTTACTAGGAACAATATTTTGCAGTATATAAAAAGCTTACCTAAACCAATAAACCAATGCTATAACAGAAATTCAGAGAACATAAATTAAACCCAGCATCAAATGATTATTTCTAAGATATTATTCATATTGGGGAAAATAGCTGAACCCACTCATACTTTTGCTCCATGTGAAGAAAAAAACAAAAAACTTTTTTCAAGATGTAATTACAAATTACCATGTATTCATAAAATATTTTAGAAAATAAAAAAGAAACTACTTGGCTGGATAATGGGAAGAGAATACTGAGTTTTGATAAAGATATATTATATAATTTTCTATCATATCATTTCAAATGAATGTTTTATTTTATTAAAGATTTTATTTATTATTTTTTAGAGAGAGGAGAAGGGAAAGAGGCAGAGAGGGAGAGAAACATCAATGTATGGTTGCCTTTCACCTGCCTGCAGCTAAGGACCTGGCTGGAGACCTGGCTTGCAATCTGGTTATGTTCCCTGGCTGGGAATCAAACCAGCGACCTTTGGGTTATCAGGCCAGTGCCTATCTACTCTGCCACCAGCCAGGGTAGAATTTTTTTTTTTTTTTTTTTAACCAAGTAAAAATGATTCAAGACTATGTAAAGCTCACCAAATCTAAAACCTAGGTGTTACTAGGAAAAGAAATGTCTTTTTAGTCAATACCAGGAAGTTGAAATGAACCCCAGCTCCAAAATATGACATGTGAAATGTTGGTTAATGAAGTGTAAATGACAAGACACACTCTATAAATTGTGTGGTTTAAATGTGTTATAAAAGATCATTCCCTAAAATATTTATTACTAAATGCAATGCTGATAAATTAATTTTCTCTCACTGGAAAATTGTGCAGCAATGAAGCACCTTTGTTTCTTAATAACCATTGCATTAGCAATCTTTAATTGTGTATAGAACTACTGGAAAAATACTCACGTGAATTATAAAACACTCGTTTTAGTATCCTTTGTTTCCTAAAACACTGTCTTCTCTTAATTTCTATTATTTAAAATCACGGGATGTCAAAATAGAATGTTCTGGAGAGAGTGTTTTTGTTTTAAAATATATTAATGCAACTTTGCCCATTTGGTTAAGAAAAGTGAGGTGTTAATTTCCAAATGAAGAAGCCTGAGTAGACTGTGATAGATGCATTGGATAATTTAAAGTCAGATTAGCCAGGGGGAAAAAAAGGCAGTTACGTCCTCCCTATTGTTGCACTCCTGACCTAATTCTTTACAGCTCAGTGTGCATTTTCTACCTAGACAGAAAACTGCTCCTTTTTTAAAAACAGAATTACTGACCAAAGACAATGGATTGATAAGAAAATGCTCTGGGAATATTCCACTTTAGGGCAAAAGTTGAACTTTTTACAACCTTCATCAAGTTTCATCTCCAGAGACATTTTATTATAATGCATTGTATTTGGGTTGCAGAATGGGGCACAGACCTTGCTGTGTTTTAATGTTTATTAAGAGCTATCCATCTACATGATCTCAGTTTTATTCATCTATTAGTATCTTTTGTTTACTTTGATAAAGACAATAGGATGCCAAATGTTTAAATACTTCATATTTTTTTTAATTCATACACACACAAAAGCAAACCAGTCAATCAGAGAAAATACAGCTGCCACTTAGTAGAGAAGTTGGGAGAGAAAAGGAGAAAATGGTCAATTGACTCACAGCTTCTTTTACTCAGGTCTTCTCACTACGGCATCATTACACAGTGATTTGTATAAACTGAAGATACTAATGCTGGCTGTGTTCCTTACTATTTTTTAAGCTAAATGGTTCCAAAGCCCAATATACTTCTCTTGATTCTTCATCAAATCTATATAAGCATAAAACCATATCAAAATGTGAATTTTAAAAGTAAATTATTTCAACCCATAATTTTCCATGTTATGAACCTGGACTGTACCAGATTATAAAGAAATAGTCAGGAATAAATAAAACCATTAGTCAATTCTACTTAAAAAATGAATAAATATTTAATAACTATTTCTCTTGAACCCATTTTTATTTTTATTTATTTATTTTTTCAATGTATGGTTGCCTTTCACCTGCCTCCAGCTATGGACCTGGCTGGAGACCTGGCTTGCAACCTGGTTATGTGCCCTGGCTGGGAACCGAACCAGTGACCTTTGAGTTCACAGACCAGTGCCTTATCCACTGAGCCACCAGCCAGGGTGAACTCATTTTTATATGTAACTTAAATATAATAAAGGATAAGAATGAAAGAGAATGAAGTCATTAATAGTAAAATGTCTTTCTCAAAAAAAATAGTAGATGGAAATAAGTGTGTGACCCGAGGTTAGGAGGTATTTCTCCATTTATTTGTCTATCTATCTATCATCTATCTGTCTATCTCCCATCTATAAATCTATCATCTATCTATAATATTATCTGTCTCTACCTCCAACTCCATCTTCATTTCTGTCTTTCCAATTTCGATACACCATAGGCAGTATCCACATTCTTTCAGATTATTTGTGTATCTCATAGATGATGAGCACAGATTTTCATTTGCATGAACCTATAAGGGAAATACCATGCTCCCCATCTTTACAGGTGAGCAAACTGAAGTCATTAGGAACCTGCATTAGGTCACCTAGCCATAAGGTGGCAGCATGAAATGTAGACTAGCTGGAGCGGATGAGCATGCAGGTTTAACATTCCATGATCCAGCTGTTCCACTAGCTTTGTGCTCATTGCCAGGTGTCAGCATTATCCTGGAAGACTTCAGATGGCTGTCCATGGTCTGGAAAACCCTCATTTAAGGTAGATGTTTGGATGTGTCAGGTGCAGGCAGGAGCCTAAGAGAAAAGTCTCAGGAAGATCATAGTAGGAAAGATGAAGGGTACAGAGATAGGGGGAAGTATTAAAATCTTTGGGCAAGGAAAAGATTTGGGGGTTGAAATAAGACTTTGTATGTTTTCCTCAGGGAGAAGATTGGTTGTGTCAGCGCTGGCATCTAGGGCAGCTCAAGTCCTACTTGGAGCATGGCTTGGAATCACCAATAGGATGCTGGGAATGTTCTCATGGAAAGCAATGGGAAAAATTCATCAATCTTCTGATTTCTGATTGTAAATTGCTATTTTTAAAGCTGTCTGTTGGTAAATAAACTGGAAAAGAAAGCAAAGAGCTCTAAAATTTTTAAAAATTATTTTTAGGCCCTGGCTGGTAGCTCAGTGGATAAGGCACTGATGTGTGAACCCAAAGCTTGCTGGTTCAATTCCCAGCCAGGACATATAACCAGGTTGTAAGCCAGGTCTCCAGCCAGGTCCATAGCTGGAGGCAGGTAAAACACAACCATACATTGATGTTTCTCTCTTCTTCCTCCCTCCCTGTCCTTCTCTCTAAAAAACAATGAATAAAAAACTTTTTAAATTGTTATTACATATTTAAAAAATTAAATGAAATTTCAAATGGCTAGAGTTAGCATCCCTAGTATTGATTTAGTTAAGTATGTAGGTATGTATGTATCCATTATCTACCCGTCACCTATCAATCCATACAGTTACCTATCCACCCATCTACCTCTTTATCTATCATCTATCTATTTATGTATGTATGTATGAATCACCTAACTACATTTCTTTCCATCTACTCATCTATTCACCCATCCATTCATATACCTATTCATCTTTCAAGTTATCCTTTAAAATGATGCTAACCTTACTCATCTCTTATTAATAAATTAAATATAAGTTTTGAAATGTGTTTATTTTATATGTGCAATAGATCCATGAATTAACATTTTCTGGTCGGCGTCCCTGTCTTTCCTTATTGGCCTCCACTGAGGTACAGGTACCTTTGCCCTGTACCCTTGTTGTGCTAGGTCCATGGACCTGGACTTTCATATTTTAGCTACTAGGCCCTGCTAGATTTCAAACCTCTCACTTGTATTCTGTCTTTGGACACGAGTGACCAAGCTTCCCAAACACTGTCTTTGGAAATGAGTGACCAAGCTTCCCAAACATTGTTAGGTTGAGTTTCCATGGAACTCTAGCTATTATATGCTTCCAGACATTCTGAGCACCCATCCTCTTCTTCTCAGAAACCATGTTGGAATTCAGGCTTTTCTAAGAGACCCTTAGGCTATACTTAATAAATGAAGCACAATCCCTAGCTGGTATGGCTCAGTTGGATTGGGTGTTGTTCCACCAAGCAAATGGTCCTGGGTTTGGTTCCCAATTGTGGAATATGCCTGGGTTGCAGGTTCGGTCTTTGATCAGAGCATGTGCATAAAACAACTGATCAATATTTCTCTTCCTATCTTTTCCCCCCTTCCCCTCTTTCTAAAAATAAGTAAGTAAAATCTTTTGAAGAAGAAAAAGAAAAGGGAAGGAGGAGGAGGACGATGGCAACTACAAAGATGACAAGGAGGGGGAGGAGGAGGAAGAGAAGAAGGAGAAGGAATGAAGCATGAGGCTTCCTTATCTGCTGATCTAAAGACCATCAGGTATTTCTATTATTACTCTTCCTCATATGCCTTCATTCCATGGTATTGAAACACTGGAACCTTATGAGACCTCAGGCAGCATCTAAGTACCTATTCCATCCTCTGGTGTCTCTTCTGCCTGATGATGGAACATCACAGAGTTCGATCTCAACACTTCTTCCTTTTCAGATTTCCCATAACTCAGTGGAGTAGGGTTAGTATTCTCTACTCTGAATCCTCTGATTTTACTACTGGTATTCTCAGCTAAGGTATTTTTAATATGAAAATCAAAAAGTCCTTCTCAAGAGAGCTTGGCTCTTAGAAATCAAACGGCACAAAAGCGCTTTGACTTTCAAATGATTGTTCAGCTTTAGTCTTTAAAATGTCTAATTAGGAGCTCAAAAATCAAGAGGTGAACATTTATTAGGTCCCTTGTGTTCTCCTTCCTGAGGCAATAAAGCTTAGCTTCATAATGTGGAATCAATAGAGTAGAGGATGCAGGGTTTTTAACATATGTAGAAGTAAACATATGCTGGGTGTTTTTTTTTTTAAGATACTATCCCACAGTAATGTATTAGGCAGAAAATGCCTGTTCCTCTCCATCTGTTTTCAGCCACTGTCTCATTCATTTACATTAAAGAGAAGGAAACACTTCTTCTATGAGATAATATGTCTGAATCTGAGTTTCTTTCCCTCTCAAACCAGGTCCTCCTTTCATTTCATCCACTCAGATAACAGCAGCTCTATTTTCCTAGATGAATAGGTTAAGAACCTTCACTTGGTCCATTGACCATGTTCCCCTAACCTTCCTCACATTTAGTCAATAAAGATCATGTAGACTCATCTCTTACCTCTTCTTGTTTCACTTTCATGGTGTAAGACATCACCATCAATCCATCAGTCCTTTGTCTTATTTTAATAGTCTATCAACTGGAACCCTTACTACTGCCCCCTGCATCTGCTCTCAACACAGAGTTCAAAACCATCTGTGAAATTGTGGACTCTATCACATCTGCTCATGCCCCCCATGGATTTCCATCCCTCCCAAAGTAAAGTCAACCTTTCTACATGGCCCTATAAGACCCTTTACTGTTTGAAACCTCTTCTCTTTGAACACATTTGTGGCTCTCTTGTCCCTATTCTCCCCCTCTAGCCATACTTGTTCTTGCCATTTCTCAAATACAACATCTACACAATGCATGGGGGGCACTACCCTTCCTGTTAGAATTCCGCACAATCCTTCCACACCTTACAGCCTGGACTCAAAGGTTGCCTTATTGACACATCACCAAACCAACCTTCTCTCACCTCTGACATTCAGTCTATCCTTCCTGCTTTATACTTCACCATGACCATTCACCAGTAGCTACCATGCTTGCTGATTTTTTACTTATTTTTCTTACCATCTTGCCCTCCAAAAAGATGCAAGCTTAATATGTGCAGAGAAAATATATTTTAATTCAAATATATTTTGCTTAATATTTTGGAACAAGTTCTGTCCTTTATACATGGAATATTTTTGTGTTATTGACAACTGTAATTAAGATATAAGAGCTACCTTAAATGAACAAGTGATTATTCTTTACTGTGAAGCTATAAAGTCAAGACAGTGCCACTTTGTTTTCTGTACTATAGATATCATTTAGATTTTAACTAGAAAACACACATTTTTTACTTCTATATTTTAAATATATATGTCCTTTATTACATGCTATTATGTTTATTAATATTTAATTTATTCTTAAATCCACATTTTTCTGCAAATAAACTCTTCAAATTCCACTGCAAGTAAAATATGTTTCAGTGTACCTGCAACTTTGTGCATTTCATTCACCACATAACTTTCATATTAAGATACACACAGGATAAAAATCAACTCTTGAAAAATCTAATTTTAAGGTCACATAACTTACCCAGGACAACAATGTTCAGGATTAACACAATTGGAAGAGATTTATCCCAATGGCTGACAATGCAATTTCAAGAGAACCCTTAAAGGAACATGACAGCAGCTGTGAAATCTTGGAATTTCTCCCCTCTTCTGTATGACACCTTGATAAGGCAATTATAGCATAATTATCTTAACAAGTGGCATTATAGGAAATTATTGTCATTCTCCTGTTAAAATAACACATAATCATCGGCAAGTGAATTCTAGAATTCCCAATCAGCATCTCATTACCTGCTGCTGGCCATGAAATGAGCATAATTGGTGGGCACTAACTGACAAGGTATTTGAAGGGGAAAAATATGAAAGAGGGCACTTTGGAAAATCAATAGGAGCACAACCAAGTTAACCCCCAATGACCAAATTTGCAGTTAAACAGCAACATTTACTGGTCCTGTGAAAATGTGGCAAACCTGGTGTCCTTTTTTTTCTCCGTAAATGTGTTTGCTTCCCTGTCCTGCCATCTAGATGTTTTCCAAGACAGTTATTCTTTTTATGAAGCAGCCAATTGTGACACTATATTCTTCCATCAATGACACCATTCTCAATTGCATGTCACTTCAATAAAAACATCTCTTTAAACCATTTGCTTCTTGAAACAATAATTTGCTTCCAAATGCACTTCTATTTTCACAACAGTAGACATACTTAAAAATAGAGCTTTACAACTTGTCCCATGTCCCTTACATCCTAAAATTTTATCAAGATCTTAAGCAACATGATTGACAGAAAGACATGAAAAAACACCATTAGAAGATTTAAACCTTCTTTAATGTTAAAGAATATGAGAACTTATGGAGATGGTCACAGAAAGCAGGAGCGCCCACCATGCTCCCAGGAGAAGGAGTCACCACCCAGGTCCCCAGGCTCCCAGGTGGAATATTCTATGCAAAACAAAGATTTGCCTCTGCCAATACATTAGAGGTTTTTACATTTTCCTGGCCACTTCCTGATTTGACTCCCCAAAAGGCCATTGCTATATGCTTGCCAATATATAATGGGTGAGTAGGGCAACTAAGCCCAGCATGCTACTGAGTAGTCACTGCAGGCCCAGGTAAAAAGAAGACTTACCTTTCCATGGTATTTCATAGCAATTCTAGATGCAATTCCTACCCAAGGACCACTTTCCCAAACAATGTGAACAAAATAAATATTCGCACTTTTCCACATGTCATGTGGTGAGAAAAGACATTTAAGGACACATTAATATAGAGAAAAAAGAGGGATACTCTCAATCATAACAAGCAATTTCCTTTGCTCTGTGTGAGTCTCTTCCATGTCTACCTTGATATGATGAAAATCTAAAATAAGGAAAACAGTTTATGATACAGTATTTTAAATGAGGCCTTCTTTATTATTTTTGCAGAGATTTCAGGGTGATCCCACCAGTTGAAATTAACAAAGCATCTGAGAGGTTATGTGGCTATAGCACAGAGCTACCTGAGGTTCCCATCCCTGCCTCTTTCTCAGGTGCCAGGGCATGCCCAGAGTCCCTTGATCAACACCAGCATTGAGCCATAATGGGACATCTTCTCCACCTGACTCTCTCTATTGGCATGCTAAGTGATTTGCATTCCAAATATGGTTTTCAAATTCTATTTCAGCCACAGTGAGATTTTGTTGTAGAGGTACTGACTTCTTTGTTAAAATAAAACCACCAATTCATGTGAGAAGTGAATAAGCCACCCTTTACAGGAACTTCTGGTAATTTTTGTCTTCCTTTTGGTGTTGGCACATTTTAAATCCTTCTTCACTAAGGATGCACAAAATCCCCTTGATTCTGTCTCCTTTGTTTTATATGAAACAAGCTCTTGCCATCCACTTAGAAACAAAACTCATACAAAATTTACAAATGGAAACTTATGCAAAGCAGAAATAAATAAATAAATAATGGATTGTGATATTGCATACATTTGATCCTACAAAAATTGCTCATTGGTCCCAAGGAGTAACACCAATTTCTGGGCATATTGCTTGTTTTTTTTTCTTTTCCATATTACCATACATAGAACCATTTTCCTGCATTTTGTCAGAAAATGTACCTTGGATACTGGAGACATTTCTCATTGCAGATAAAACAAATGCTCATACTCACTTTGGCTTACCTTTCTTACTGAAGAGATACTCTTTCATTGCAGCTGCATCCAAAATCTAACAATAAAACATAAACATTAACCCTTAATTAAACGTGGTTTTAAAACCTGGTTGCTAAAAATATATTTAAAAATTCACTTATGCACAAAAAGAGCAAAATTGTGGAAGGCAGTGTTTATTCAGTTAAAGAAACAACTGCTCCTCCAGTGCTGCCACCCTGACACATTTGCATATTAGTTTCATTACCTGAATGTAGGTATGTAGTCTATATATTGTAGGACATTACTGGAAATTTCCTTTCAGACAATGTTTTTAATGGGCCTTTACTAGCACCAACAATGACCCATGTGGTCATTAATTCTCAGGCAGCTTTTATGGAAGGGAAGATCCATGAAATTCTCTTTTGAAGGTCTTAAGGACTAATGACTAACCAATGGGGCATACTTTAAAAATCATAAAATTTCAATTAAGAAACAACATTCCTGGTGATTTTATTAAACAAATTATTTGAAAGAGAAAGGGACATTGTAAATTCAGACAAGATTTGAGAGAGGGAAAATGTGATTATAGTGAACCCTGTAGATTGTCAATAAACATATGTATGCACACATTTCCTCTCACCCAACACTTTGTCCCTAGACTGTTCCTGCTGCTGATGGCAAATCGCAGAGGACTCCCTGCTGCCTCTGGAATTGGCAAGTCTGGACCCAGTGAGGCACATATTTCTTATAGGTTGCAGGAAAGTTGGGTTAATCATCTTGGAGCTGCAGAAGCCTTCACACCCTAGGAGAGAATACCTGGAGAGGTGAGGAACAGAGGGCACTCCAAGATAATTTTTTCTTTCAGATTTTCCCCCTTATGGACTATATGAAGATGAATTAGTTCATAAGACCAATAGGAAGATGTCCATGACACTGAGAAGTCTGCAGCTCTTATGACAAAAGGGCGGTCATTCCAAAAATGTGTCCCCATGTATTTTACCCCCCTATTGCTTGTTTAACTTCCCTTCATTCTCATGCCCAATGCCCTGGGTTTGCACTCATCTAAAAAGCATCAGCACATAAATTTTGCCTTAATCTCTCTTTTCTAGTGTACCCAGTATTAAAAAGTAATATTTTAAACATTTTAGTCTTAAGAAATAAACATCTGGTCTTTGAAAAATTGGATGAAATTACCCTCAACTTACTGAGTAAATGGCAAATATATTTCAGAATTTCTAAGGTGGTTCCCATAATATGTGCACTTTGGAAAGACATAAGAATTATTGAAATGCTTTATTAGTTTATTGTTACCCATGATGAGCTAATATTTACCATATAATTATTTACACCTTTGCTAATAATATGAAAACTAATAGTAATTTTTGTGTAGGCAGAGTAATTGCATTGGGTCACCTTGAAAATTATATTATTAGCTTACCTCTAGCAGGTGTTCATTTCATCTGATTTATATCATTTTTACTTATATCTGTTCCATTTCATCAAAGCATAGTAATTATGTGACATAGCAAAGTAAATGCTGCAGAATATAATAAAATAATAATCACAGGCTTAGTGAACATATGAATAGGGTACTAGTCCTCTATTTTCTTGCAACAATAGATAAATATCTGGGGAACTGTTCTCTATAAGTAATAGAACAAAGACACTAGGAAATGTTAAATACATAATACATATAAATAGAAAATAGATTACATAATATGGATAACTTGACAAATAAATAGTTTCATTTATCAATGTAAAATTATTAGATTTAACTCTTATTTATCTAATATGTGTGAAAGAAATATTTTTCTTAGGCTTGGTTTAAACTCGTAAGCTATGATTTTGCATGCTTTTTTGTTTTCACCATTGAATGCCAAATGTAATGTATTTCTGGGAGCAAACAATTGGGAAGTAGTCTCAGAAAAATAAAACTTGGTACAGATGAGACATTTTGTATTACATTTTGTATTTACTTTTTGTAGTATATTTTTAGCAGCATATTGTGATGATAGAAGTTTTCCTTTCATATAATCAGTTTTTACTTGGAATTTATGTTATTTTTATGTGGTTGTTTTTGTATGCATCAAGTTGGAACAGTAGAATAAGATAAGAAAGGAAGACCATCTTATAGAACATCACTCACATTTTCAACTATTATTTTCATTGAGGAAATCAACAATTCCATGAAAAATCAGACTAGATTACCTTGTCCAACAGAAATCAGACTATAAATCATTGTAATTAAGTTAGTCAACACAAAGGAGATTTGTTTCCAAAATCAGATCAATCATAAGACAATAATGAAGAATTTCTCATTTGGTCTGCCTAACTTCTCCATCTTACTGCAAGAGACATTAATTACTTTATAAGATAGGAAGCCTAAAGTTGTTAGAAATATATTACCTTCTAAGAATATTTCATGTTCTTGTTGATTTTTCAAAGATTTTTATTTATTTTTAGAGGGGAAAAGAAAGAGAGGGAGAGAATAATAGATATGAAAGAGAAAGCCTCTACTGCAACCAAGTCATGAGTCCTGACTGAGAATTGAACAGGCAACCTTTCGCTTTGTAGGATGTTGCCCAACCAAATGAGCCACACTGGTCAGGGTTCATGTTAATACTTTCAAGTCAGGTCACTCCCTGAACTCCAACATGATGTTAAAAATTCTTTTTAAAAATCCTTCATCTCTTGACTAAGGTTTGGATGTGTTGAATAGTAAGTATAATGTTTTACTAAAAATCTATCTGCCCTTTCCTCAGTAGAAGCAAAGGAAAGATTTAAGTAGGAAAAAAACCTTATAGTTTTACAAAGCCTCAAAAAATACTTTTAATTATTTGTATCAGTGCATAAACAATGGCAGTTAACTAATATTTTCCTAATTTAAATTTTCTATTTTAAAAAACATTTGCTAATGGAACTGCCTTTTGATCCAGCAATTCCACTACTTGGACTATACCCAAAGAATCCTGAGACACCAATTCATAAGAACCCATGCACACCTATGTTTATAGCGACACTATTTACAATAGCCAGGTGCTGGAAATAGCCTAAGTGCCCATCAGTGGATGATTGGAACAAAAAACTTTGGTACATTTACACAATGGAATTCTATATGGCAGAAAGAAAGAAGGAACTTGTACCCTTTGCAACAACATGGATGGAACTGGAGAATATTATGCTTAGTGAAATAAGCCAGTCAGTGAAGGTCAGGTATCATATGATCTCACCCATTACGGGACAATAATGAGCAAAACTAACAACAAGCAAAACAGAACCAAGTGTATGAATACAAGGAATAGGCCTGCAGTGGTCAGGGGGAAAGGGGTTGGGGAGAGGGGGGAGGCAGAGGCAAAGAAGGGGAGCAGCTTAGACAAGAACCTAGTTTAAAGGAACCATGGACATGGACAACAGGTGGGATTGATTTTGGGGGGAAAGGGTGGGTGGGGAGGGGGACAGAGGGGAGCAAAAAAAGGATGGATGTAATACAACAACAATAAAATTAAAAAAATAATAATTGAAAAAAAAAAAACAAAACATTTGCTGGCTGGCAAGACAGCAAAGGAGTAAGTGGAGCTGCACCAATCTCCTCCCAGGTCCCATCTGGAATTACTTTTTTGGAGGAAAAGTCACCTGGAATTACCAACAGAACAGCAGCTGGAAATAAGTCCTATAACCACAGACAGAACAGAAGAGGCCCCTTCATCACAATGTTACTGGTAGGAATCACGGAAATGCAAGAGGGCTGGCTGGGACCCCACATGAGGCAGCAGCTAAAGGGACAGAGCCTGGGGCTCCACCTGAGAAGGGGGGAGTCTGGTCCCCCAGCTCCACAGCAACACAGCAGAGAGCAGAGCAGCATCCAGCTGAGAAGGGCAGAAAGCCATGGAGTTTGCTGGCCTAAGAGAGCCCTGGAGACAGAGAACTACTAGGATGACCACAGCGAAAATACATTGGCACCCACCTGCCCTGGGCTCCAGTGGAGGGAGAGCAGAGAAGACTGGAGACACGTTGGGATAATTTACAGCAGTGTCTGGGAGAAGAGAAGGGGGTAAGCAGCCATGGGGATCCCGGTGCTGACTCATCACCCACACCTCCAGCAGACTGCTGCACCAAGGGGCATCCCTATGAGGGTCCTAATAGTCCCCCCCCCCCCCCCCCCCCCCACTGAAAGCAATCTGCCCTGTCCAGGGGTGTCTGAGTCTGGTGCTTAATCAAAATTCTTTGATTTACATCTAAATAAACCTCTCCTGCCCTGCCCGGTCTGCGCATAGATACAATAATTGACATCTGAAGAAGTATTTTTCACCCAGCAGTGCCTGGGCCTGGCGGTTGATCATAAACTCTCTGACTTACAGCTGGATCAGTCAGTCAGCCCTGCACAGTGGCATGCAGGCCTGGTGGCTGATCTTAGATTCATTGCTTTGAAATTGAGTCAGTCCTTTTTACTCAGCAGAGCCTGGGCCTAGCAGCTGATCATAAACTCTGACTTACAGCTGGGTCAGTCAGCCCTGCACAGGGGCAACTGAGCCTGGTGGCTGATCGTGTATTCATTGGTTCACAACTGAGTGTGAGGTCTGTCCAACCCACTGGCCTCTGGGCCTGGCAGCTGATCACAGATTCATTGGATTACAATTGAACCTTGCTGTCTAGCCCAGCAGCTCCTGAGCCTGGTGGCCGAACACAGATTCATTGGATTACAATTGGATCTTGCTGCCTAGCCTAGTGGCAGCTGATCACAGATTCATTGATTTACATCTGAATCTGTCCCACTAGGCTACACCTGAGCTGGTGGCTGATCCTTTGGATTACAATTGAACCTCTCTGTCTAGCCCATAGGGCCTGAGTTTGGTAGCTGATTTATTGATTTACAACTGAATCAGTCTGTCACCCCAACCTGCATCTGAGCCTGGTGGTGGATCACAGATCAATAGGATTACAACTAAATCAATTCTTCCAGCCTAGCAGTTCCTTAGCCAGGCAGCTGATCACAGTCTGATTGGATTACAATGAAACTTAAAAATGGGGAGAAAAAGAAACCATCCATCACCAAAAGGAAAGAAGGAATCCCCAGAAAGATCACTCAATGAAACAGAGGCAAGCAAACTATTAGATATGGACTTCAAAATAATGATGATAGAGAAGCTCAATGAGCTTAGCCAGCTCAAAGAAAACTACAAACAACTCTAGGGGAACTATGAAGAACTCCAGGGAATCTACAAGTAATTTACTGAGAACTACACCACCATTAAAAAAAACATAGACACTATCAGTAAGAGCTAAGAGGAAAGGAAGAATACAATTTCTGAATTGAAGAATATAGGAGAAGGAATCAACAGCAGGCTAGAGGAAGCAGAGGACTGGATCAGCAAGCTGGAGGACCACGTAGAAAAATATTCCAAGACTGTGCAACAGAATGAAAGAAGGCTGAACAAGAATGAAGAAGTTTTAAGAGAGCTGCAGGACAACATGAAACACAATAATATCTGTATCATAGGGATACCAAAATGAGAAGAGAAACAAGGAATGGAAAACCTGTTAAAAAAATTAATGAGAGAAAACTTCCCTAACATGATGAGTGAAAATGATACTCAAGTTCAGGAAGTACAGAGGGTTCCAATGAGAATGAATCCAGACAGACCTACTCCAAGACACATTATAATTAAAATGGCAAACTTCAAAGATAAAGAGAGAACCCTCAAAACATCAAGAGAGAAACAGCAAATAACATATAAGGAGGAGTCCAATAAGGTTAACAAATGATTATTCAATAAAAACAATATAAACCAGAAGGGAATGGCAAAAAAATATTTCAAGTAATGGGAAACAAAGGCCTGCAACCAAGAATACACTACTCAGCAAGGCTTTCATTCAAAATGGAAAGAGAAATAAGGAGTTTCCCAGACAAAAGAAGGCTAAAAGAATACATCTCTACCAAACCAGCATTGTAAGAAATGCTAACGGGTCTACTTTTTAAAAATGAAGAAACAGAGAGAGACAGAGAGGAACACAGGTACAAAGCAGGGGAAATGGCAATAAATAAGTATCAATCAATAATAACCTTAAATGTAAATGGATTAAATGTGCCAATCAAAAGACATAGGATAGCTGAGTGGATAAGAAAACATGACTCACATATATGCTGTCTTCAAGAGACCCACCTCAGAACAAAAGATCAACACAGATTGAAAGTGAAGGGATGGAAAAATATATATCAAGCAAATGGACATGAAAAAAAGGCTGAAGTAGCAATACTTATTTCAAACAAAATAGATTTTATGATGAAGGCCATAAAAAGAGACAAAGAAGGACATTTCATAATACTTAAGGGAATAACCTATCAAGAAGATATAACTGGTAAACATATATGCACCCAACATAGGAGCTCCCAAATATATAAGGAAAATCTTGGAGGACTTCAAGAAGGATATAGACAGCAACACACTAATAGTAGGGGATTTTAATACCCCACTATCAACAATGGACAGATCTTCCAAACAAAAAAATATCAAGGATATTGTGGCAGTGAATAACACTCTAGAGGAAATGGACCTAACTGATATACACAGAACCTTTCACCCCAAAGAAGCAAAATACACATTCTTTTCAAATGTACATGGAACATTCTCTAAGATAGGCCATATGGTAGGTCACAAGACAAGCCTCCACAAATACAGGAAAACTGAAATCATACCAAGCATCTTCTCAGATCACAATGGCTTGAAACTAGAAACCAACCTCAAGGGAAAAAAACAAAAACACTCTAACTCACCGAGACTGAATAGCATGCTTTTAAGTAATGAATGGATTAACAATGAGATCAAAGATGAAATCAATAAGTTTATGAAAACAAATGACAATGAATACACAACAGCCCCAAACCTATGAGACATGGCAAAGGCAGTCCTCAGAGGGAAATTCATAGCAATACAGGCCTACCTTAAAAAGTCAAAAGAAGCTTATACAAACAATCTAACCATAAAGCTTCAAGAACTAGAGGGGGAACAACAAACAAAGCCCAGAGCAAATAGAGGGAAGGAAATCATCAAGGTCAGAGCAGAATTAAATAACTTAGAGATGCAAACTACAACTTAAAGAATCAATTAGTCCAAGAGCTGGTTCTTTGAAAAAATAAACAAAATTGACAAACCTTTAACCAGACTCATCAAGAAAAAGAGAGAGAGGACCCAAATAAACAGAATCAGAAATGATCCAGGAGAAATCACAACTGATACTTCAGAAATACAAAGGAATTTAAGAAATTACTACAAATAACTATATGACAAGAAATATGACAACCTGGGTGAAATGGACAGATTTCTGGAAATGTACAATCTACCAAAACTGAATCCAGAAGAAGCAGAAAGCCTGAATAGGCCAATAACAACTAGTGAAATTGAAGAAGTAATCAAAAATCTCTCAAAGCACAAGAGCCCGGGACCAGATGGCTACACATTTAAAAAATTTAACAAAGATGGTGCTCAAGTAAATACCAGTGAGAACAGATAAATCAGTCAGAATGGGAGGAAAAAAACATACAGCTATCCCTACTCTGATGACAACCTAAAGGCTTTATATATACCTGTTTCTTATATACCTGTTATGGACTAAATGTTTGTGTCCCTACACCGAATTCATATCTTGAAGCCCTGTTATGATGATGTTAGGAGGTTGGGCCTTCAGGAGATGATTAGGGCATGAAGATGGAGCCCCCATAATGGGATTAGTGCCCTTATTAAGAGATCCTGAAGAGCTCCCTGTCACCTTCCTCCAAATGAGAACACAGGAAAAGGTGTTGCCTCTGAACCAAGGGAAGCAGGTCCTTACCAGACACTCAATTTGCCAGTGTCTTGATCTCAGACTTCAAGCCTCCAGAACTGCGAGGAATAAATGTCTTTAAGTTATCCAATTTATGGCATTTTGGTGTAGCATACTAAACTGACTTTAAAAACTCCCACTTTTTTACAGGCTGTATGTAGTATTTTTACTATATTTTATCATAACAGCATCATGTAATTTCTTCATACCACTGCTTTCTAGATGAGGAAATTAATGGCACTTTCTAGACTGAAATAAGAATGCAGCAAACCTGGTCTCAGTTTTCAGCTTTGTCCTGGATTCTGAGGAGTGGGCTGCCTCTCCATCAGCAGTTTCTCCTTCCCCCAACCCTGTCCTTCATAGTGCACTGGTCCCAGACACTCTCTAATAATCCATGTCTGTACACAGCTCTCTAATAATCCATGTCTAAACACAGCTCTCTAAAATCCATGTCTAATAATCCATTTCTGCTTCCACTGCTCTGATTCCCTGGTAAACTCTCAGTCTGCAAAACCCAAGTGCTATACTTATGTTCTTGATTCTTCCAGACACTGTTGTGAGGATGTGGAGAAAGGGGAACCCTTTTTTTTTTTTTTTTTAATTTTATTGTTGTTGTATTACATCCATCACCTTTTTGCTCCCCTCTGTCCCCCTCCCCACTCACCTTTTCTCCCCAAAGTCAATTCCCCCTGTTGTCCATGTCCATGGTTCCTTTATACTAGGTTCTTGTCTAAGCTGCTACCCTTTCTTGCCTCTGCCTCCCCCCTCCCACCTCCCCCCAACCCCTTTTCCCCTGACCATTGAAGGCCTATTCCTTGTATTCATATACTTGGTTCTGTTTTGCTTGTTGTTAGC
>PVIW01002223.1:132295-232389 GCA_004026585.1 Noctilio leporinus
GATATTTGTCCTTCACTGACTGGCTTATTTCACTCAGCATAATACTCTCCAGTTCCATCCATGTTGTTGCAAAGGGTACAAGTTCCTTCTTTCTTTCTGCTATATAGAATTCCATTGTGTAAATGTACCAAAGTTTTTTGATCCAATCATCCACTGATGGGCACTTAGGCTGTTTCCAGCACCTGGCTATTGTAAATAGCCCTGGCTGGTAGCACAGTGGATAAAGTGCCGGCCTGTGAACCCAAAGGTCGCTGGTTTGAATCCCCAGCCAGGGCACATAACCAGGTTGCAAGCCAGGTCTCCAGCCAGGTCCATGGCTGGAGGCAGGTGAAAGGCAACTGTACATTGATGTCTCTATCCCTTCCCCTCTCTCTCTCTGGAGATAATAAATGTAAATAGTGCCGCTATGAACATAGGTATGCATAGGTTCTTATGAATTGGTGTCTCAGGATTCCTTGGGTATAGTCCAAGTAGTGGAATTGCTGGATCAAAAGGCAGTTCCAGTTTTAGTTTTTTTAAGGAAACCCCATACTGTTTTCCACAGTGGCTGCACCAGCCTACATTCCCACCAACAGTGTATGAGGGTTCCCTTTGCCCCACATCCTCGCCAACACTTGTTTGTTGATTTGTTGATGATTGCCATTCTGACAGGTGTGAGGTGGTATCTTATTGCGGTTTTAATTTGCATCTCTCTGATGACTAGTGATGTTGAGCATTCTTTCATATGCCTCTGGGCCCTTTGTATATCTTCCTCAGTGAGTTGTCTGTTCAGGTCCTTTGCCCATTTTTCAATTGGGCTGTCTGTCTCCCTGGTGTTGAGTCCCATTAGTTCTTTATATATTTTGGAGATCAGACCCTTGTCTGAGGTATCATTGGCAATTATGTTTTCGAAAGGGGAACCCTTTTGCACTGTTGGATGGACTGCCGACTAGTACAGCCACTGTGTAAAGTGGTATGAATATATCTCAAAAAATTAAAAATGGATCTGCCTTTTGGCCCAGTAATCTCACTTCTGGGACTAAATCTGAAGAAACCCAAAACATTCATTTGAAAGAACATAAGCACCCCTACATTCATTACAACATTACAATTGCCAAGATATGGAAGCAACCCAAGTGTCCATCAGTAGATGAGTAGATAAAACATCTATGAGACATTTACACAATGGAATACTACTTGGCCATAAAAAATAAGAAAAGTTTGCCCTTTGCAAGGCATGGATGGACCTGGGGAACATTATGGTAAATGAAATAAGCCAGTAAGAGAAAGAAAATTACCATATGATTTCACTCATATGTGAACTTCACAAACAAACTGAACTAACAAATAAAATAAAGACAGTCTTAGACAGAGAGCAGGCTGACAGCCATAGGGCAGTGGTGTTAGAGGGTGGAGGGACAGAGCAAAAAGGTAAAAGGACTCATGGACATGGACAACAGGGAAGTGATTTAGCAGGGGAGGTATGAGGAAAACAAACAGTGGAAAAATACAATATAAATAAATAGGCTATGAAAACTACTTTTTATATATTGTAATTACATTTGCTTGTATTTATTACCACAAATGAACTGTAAACTCTTTGGAGAAACATTTGATACTTTGTAATACCTAATTTGCCTGAACTATGAAAGAAAGCTACAGAGAAGGAAAAAATTTCATAAATATTGGTTCAATGAATGGACTAAGATTCCTCTGGGAAATGTAAATATAATTAAGATTTTTGTGTTGATTTTCAATTAAAAAAAAAAAAAAGGAATGATAGAACCAGGTCTTAATTAACAAGTCCAGTTGTGTTTTAATGATACGGATTTAGAGGAAAAGTGAATCAGAAAAGTTCCTTGGTATCTTGTAGAGAAAACAACCTGCACACATTTTTATTATGTGATATAAAAGAAATTCAAGTGAAGAAATACATCAGAAGTTCAGACCTAGATAAGTTGACACATCAGTACTTTAGTGACCAAAAAATAGTAAACATATACACTTTTTCTAGCAAGGTGATTTTATTTAGTAATAAATTTGTTCTCTAAATCCTGTCATTAAAGTTCCAACTTTCAGCGTGTGCTAACTCAATGGGAGAGGAATTTCTGTAAGAGAGAGGTGCAGGTGTTTGTGGCAGAGAATACACAGATGTGTATTCTGACTGTGTCAATGTCCATGTCCTGGCTGCAATGTTACATTACAGTTTGCAAGATGTTGGCACTGGGGAAAATTGGCTGAAGGGTATTAATACAACTGCATGTGAATTTACAGTTATCACAAAATTTTTTAAGTTTATTTTTTAATTTCTCACTTAAATTTCTTAGTCTTTTTAAGTTGTTTCCCTATTAAAACACTCTAAACCCTGAAGAAGTAAATGACACTGCAGTAGGTCAGACACAAACATGAGACCGTCCACTTCCCCTGGTTCCAGGTCCCTAATTAGCACTTTGATTAACAGTTGATAAGATGTAACAGTGATGTCAAGTACAAGCAAATACAGACAAAAAATAATTAAAAATAGTAAAAAAAAAAAAAAAAAAAAAAAAAAAAAAAAAAAAAAAAAAAAAAAAAAAAAAAAAAAAAAAAAAAAAAAAAAAAAAAAAAAAAAAAAGAAGGAAAGAAAGAAAGGAAGAAAGAAAGAAAGAAAGAAAGAAAGAAAGAAAGAAGGAAGGAAAGAAGGAAAGAGAGAAAGAAAGAAAGAAAGAAAGAAAGAAAGAAAGAAAGAAAGAAAGAAAGAAAGAAAGAAAGAAAGAAAGAAAGAAAGAAAGAAAATACATCTGAGTGTGAGAGATGAGAGCAACTCACCATCTCTGATGAGACTCAGGATGCTAAAGCTAATCTTCCTAGTATGGCTGGTCCAATAACTGAGGCTGCATGAACTCTGCATGCATGTTTGGAAAGAGTTCAGAAGAAGGATGGAAAGAAGGGCTGGCAGTAGCCCACATGTAAAGAACCAGATGAGAATGGAACAGAAGCAACAGGATGGGACAAATTCACAAAAATAATTTTCTTCAGTAACAAATTTAAGATTTGCCCCATCAAGACAGACATTCACCAGGCTGCATGCTGATGGCAGGACTAAATAGGAAAGGAAGTATATCAACATGAAAAGATAGACAAAAACCAAAATAAGCTCCATTTACAAAAAAAAAAAAAAAATGGAAATCCCACACTGTGCCATTCTTGCTCAGAGTTATGCAAGTTTGAAGTGAGGTACAATCCTAAAATACAGTTATTGCTCAAAAAACAATGTTTTAAAATTTTCATTTTTTATCACTCACCTTGAAGCTTTAATGTTTTGTACAGAGCATTTCTCAAAGGCCACCACAACAGAAAAGCTTTCCTAGCCCCCATGAGATTACAAGTTCATGGGCAGGAGAGACCATCATCAAGCCTCACCTCATCTTTTTCTCCAGTTTCAAGCATTTAGTGTTTGTAGCATTTCTAATGAGTAATTGATGAACGGCTCACTAAGGGCAAGAGTGCTTTATCCAGTTTCAAGCTTTTTAACTACATTCATGTATGTTATTTAAAGTTTTTCTATCAAACTCTTTCACTTCAAGAATGGACTGCCCCAGAAGAATACCCCTAGATGAGCCAACAGTAGTCCATCATTCATCCGTAGAAAGCCCATGATTCCTGCATTCATGTTCACATGTTTTAGATGCATACTTGGGTCAAGCTGGAGAGAAAAAATATGTATCTGAAAAAGATGTTGAGGAAAAATAGATGTCACCTGGCTCTATTCTCCCCATACTACCTGCTTTTGCTCTCTTTTCTCTTTCTTTCTTTCTTTCTTTTTTTTTTTTTTTTTTTTTTTTTTTTTTTTTTTTTTTTTTTTTTTTTTTTTTTTTTTTTTTTTTTTTTTTTTTTTTTTTTTTTTTTTTTTTTAAGATTTTACTTATTATTTTTAGAGAGGGGGGAAGGAAGAGAGACATCAACATATGGTTGCCTTTCACCTGCCTTCAGCTGGGGACCTGGCTAGAGACCTGGCTTGCAATCTGGTTATGTGCCCTGGCTGGGAATTGAACCAACAACCTTTGGGTTCACAGGCCAGCACCTTATCTACTGTGCCACCAGCCAGGGCCTTCTTTTCTCTTTCTTCACAGCCAAAATCCTTTCCTTCTTCTCTAAGAGAGAAAACAATGGCCACATTAATCAGAGAGAAATTTTCTCTGCACAAAAAAGGAAAGGAAAGGAAAGGAAAAGAGAGGAGGGGAGAGGAGAGGAGGGGAGAAGAGAGAAGAGAAGAGAAGAGAAGAGAAAAAAAGAAAAGGAAAAAGAAAGAAAAAGTTAACATCTTGTTGCCTAAGTTTCAGAATTTCCATTTTCACCTCATCAACTTTGTTCTCTATTAAAATGTGTTAGGCTGCAATTGATGAAACTACCTTCCACAGAGCAATTAGTGATTTTTCTGGCCAGGCAGAATCATGCTGCGGTGAAGGCATCCGTGGTCACTGGTCTGGGACTGGTGAAAGCACAGCATTCTCAGCACTGAAAACTGAGTTATCATGCAATTTGCAGGAGTGCAGATGGGGCGATTTTCAGGGCATGAGCATAATGGGTTTTGAAGAAAACATCTCAGCTCTTTAGATGAGCAAGGAAAAACATCTTTCTAAAATATTTCCAACTTCAATCCACTTACTTTTTAATGCATTAACTGCTGCTGGTCAGTGAGCTTAGTATCTGCCTGAAAGGTGTTCTAAGACCCCTGATGTCATTTGCACTGCTTGTTTCTTCTGCTCCTGATGGCCACATAATCAGTCACATGTAAGAGGGAGTTCTGAACAAAGCAATATACATGAAAAGCACTTGGCAAGGCTCAAATTCCCCTTTTTCCATTTTTTTACTGTTTAAAAACACATGAGGAAGCCAGCACATTAGCTTTGCATAGTAGGTGTGCATATGCTCGCAATCTAGTCTCTTCTCAAACAGACCTGAAGGAAATTTTATAATAATTTTAGTATCCAGGACAATGATTGCACAGTGGATTGAAGAAGCCTGTTATTAACTTTGTCTTTTCAATTTTTCACACATGAGAAGTAGAGCTATGAAAAGCCTTCCTTTGCCCTCTTCAGGCTTATGGTAAATTTCTGGTTCTTGATGAGTAAGCATTATAATTATAGACTTCCCCCATATCTATTCCAATATTCTCGAATCAAGATCTACATCAATTTCACTTTTTTCAGGTTACTATACAAGAATACTTGACATGTCCTATTTTAACAATTTAATAATTTTTAAATGAGGCTAAATGAAATTTGATATTAAGTGAAAGAACCCCTAATATGCATTCTGCCAGTTGCTAGAAGGTCATACTTTCTCTCCTGGGGATTATTGAGCTTGAGTGAGCTAATCCATCCTGGGGGAAGCCCTGTTTTTCCCCCAACATGCCCCAGACAGCTGGCTATTGACATGGCTTCTGTCACACCTTTGGTAGCACAAACTCAGTCTGATCACATAAATGTCACAAAAGGAAATAGAAAAGAGATTGTTTTTCCCTCATATGCAGTGTAAAGATTGGTTTTTGACATTCCATAAGTCTATAGCTTCCCAATGATTTCATTTGTTTAATGCTATGTCTGTTCACAAATGGACACAACGTGTACACAAACACCAATCACCCCATTCTACACGTGGGGTCCAAGGGCCTCACAGGGAGCTACCCCTCTCCTAACATGATGAGGGGTTTGTGACCATATTGCACGATGCACCACAGAATGTCTTCTACCAAGTCAGGGCTTGCCATCACCCACAAAAGATAGAAGAAAGCACATGGAGCCCAAGACAGTCCCTGGAAGAATTATTTTACAACCTTGTTCATTGTTTAAGGAGCTGATGAAGGGTCATAACTGTATTGACAGGGACAACAGAATCATAGAACCTTTAAAAACATGGATTTGTGTCATCTCACTGGATAAAGAAACCTAAACAATCTAATCATTTATCCATTTAGATAAATAATCTAAATGGCTGGGTGAAAGCAAATTGACACTGACACATTAGAAAAGGAATATTATAAAGACTCACCATGATCTGACCATGAGTTATAACATTGACTTGGTACTTTCCTGTAACCTAATGTGTATGTGTGTATTTAACTAATTTCCTGTGCTTATTCTGACACTTTCTGACATTTTATCAAGGGTATGTTAGTAGTAAATAAGTTAATAATTTATTCTGTGAGTTTCATAACGTCAAAAATAAGATTCTGACAAAACTCAAGGAAGAATGGATATCACTCAGAAAAACATCATAAAATGTATGTAACTTATAAACTATTGGGTTGTCTTTCCTTGTAGAGGGGCAAAAAGTGTTTTCAGTGGAATGAAAGGGAATAATTTTAGTTTGGGTGCAAGCGATTATTTTTGAACTCTTAAATTTACAAAGAAGAATTCAGTTGAATTTTTTCATTTTGGGTATTGGGAACCCTCTGAAAATAGATATAGAGCAAGGACCCATCCTCTGTGGCAGCCAGGGGCCAGGCTGCTGCTTCTCCCACACCTTGACTTAATTAGGGTGTGTGCTCAAAGCCTAAGTGAGCCAACTCAACACTTCTTTCTGGTAGTTTGAATCTGAGAGATTGTAAAGGTGGAGGGCATTTAAAGTTTACCTGCCCTGTCTTCTACAGAGTTAAGATCCATAGTGGCAAGAGGACAGAGGTCACATTCTAAGACAGACTCAGCATTACCATAATAGACCTCAAGTGACCTTGCTGATAAAATCCTTTTCTGATTAAAGAATTAAGAGTTGGTTTTGATCGTTTACACGAAACATAGGGCACAAAGATGTAAGCAATCAATTCTACCTGAGCTTCACAGATGAGGAAATCTCAGGGAAGTTTCACCTAAAGAGGGAAGAACTAAGGAACTGGCCAATGCATGTAATCAGTGTACATTATCTATTTGAATGTCATTATACATTTTGAAATCAGTAATAAGGTTCAAAGTTTTTTGTGTTAAATATCCAGATCCTGGTATCAAACTTGTGCTGTATCTGTGTTTATCACTCTAGAGTTGTGTGAGTGAGAAAAATGAAAGGAAATCTGTAAAAATAAATCTTGGTTGTAATGTTCAACATTAAGAAAAAATTATATTTTCTCTGAAAGACTATATTGCTCCCATTTTGATGTTACAATTTATTAATCTTATTTTGAGTTAGTATTCTGAAATAAAACATTTTATATTATTTTCACAATAGTGCTAAAAATACAGGAAACTCCTATACTTTCTGCTAACATAAAAATGAAAGCTTATATTTGAAAAGCTTGTTGAAAGTATAACATTTTTTACAGAGAATTATTGAAAAGTATGTTAAAATCCTCTACTAGTTTTTAGAAAACAACCTTGTTAGGAAAAGTCTATTTATGTCTTATGTCTTCTCTATTTTAAATTATCCATTCTTGCAAAGCATATTTTATTGCAGTTCATTAATTTTTAGAATCCATAGGTTTGTAAAACTTGATTTCTTTAATCATGCATGTAAAATTAATTATTAATTTTTTTTATTTTGCTGATTTCAGCAAGTATGTGGAACCACACAAGATAGCCTTCAGCAAAATATGTAGCATCTAGCAGGAAAAGGAAAAATGATTCTTGTTTTTTCTTAAAATGAATTTTCTGTTTCAATAACTTGTATTGAAACCATTAGGGCAAACATCACTTTATTTTCTTTTGTTCATATTTTCAGAACAAAGTAAAAAATAACAGCACTTGCACTCATTCTAAAAGTTTCCTAATTACACAGGTCTGTTTTATAGGTGATAGCATATTAATCAAAGGGAATCTGAAGTAAATATAGCACTTGTATCAGTGATGCTTTTATCATAAAACACATAATTTTAAAAAATCGTATGTGGAAGGACTTCCAGCCAAGATGGAGGCATAGATAGATACATTGCATCTCCCTCCACAACTAAAAATATATCTACCTCAAAACTAGAGACAACCACAAATTCCAGAAAATCAAGCTACATGGAAGTCCAACAAACAAAAATATAAAGAAGAAACACTCGTCCAGACAGGTAGGAGGGGCACAGCCTGGACAGAGAGGACACAGTTGCGCTATAGTGGCTGTGATGGGAGAGTGGTTGGGGTTAGCTGGCAGAAAGCACAGTCACACATTAAAAAGAAACAGGGACACCTGGGGAGTGCTCCCAGCACCAGAACAGACTGTGCAGCTCATGGTTCCAGCACCAGGGGTTGAAATAAAGCCTCATTGCTTCTGACTGCAAAAACCAGTGGAGGGTTGGGGTGGAGGAAGAAACTGCTAGTCACTCAGCAAAGGCCATTTGTTTAGAGGTCCCCACAGTTCTAGAACATCTGCAGACCCACCCACTCTGGGAACCATGGCCAAAGCAATAGAGTTGCCTGGAAAAGGGGCAAGTGCTGAACACTGTCCCCTCTCAGACCCCTTCCCTCACATCCAGTGCCACACAAGGTAAAACAGATTGCCCCACTCTGACAAATACCTAAGGTTCTGCCCCTTACAGTAACAGGTGCGACAGCCCTACCTAAGACACAGAGGCAAACACAGGAGCCTGTCAAGTTGAGAAGACAGGGAAGTAAGACTGAAAAAAAGGAAATAGATCAAGGTTTTAGTCAGAGAACTAAGCAGTGAGAAGATAGCCAACTTAACAGACTCAGAGTTCAAAATGCTGGTGATTAAGATGTTCACAGACTTGGAAGATATGTCTGAGTATGGAAAATGCAAAAGGAAAGAAGTGAAGGCTATGCTAAATGAAACAAAGGAAAACACACACAAAACCAATGGTAAATCGAAGGAAACAGGAGTTCAAATCCTTTGGAATATAGGGAAAAAATAAATAGTCAACCAGTACAGAATTAGGAAGCAAGAATTGAAAAAAAAAAAAATGAGGAGAGGCTTAAGAAACTTTAAACATGCCAACATCCAAACAATAGGGTGCCAGAAGGAGAAGAGGAAGAGAATGAAATTGAAAGCTCACGTGAAAAAATAATGAAGGAAAACTTCCCAAATTTAGTGAAGGAAATAAGATATACAAGTCCAGGAATCACAGAGTCCCAAATAAGTTGATCCCAAAAAGGACCACACCAAGACACATCATAATTAAAATGCCAAAGCATAAAGATCAAGAGAGACCCTTAAAAGCAACAACAGAAAAAAAGAGTGTTACTTACAAAGGGGTTCCTATAAGACTATCAGCTGATTTCTCAAAAGAAACTTTGCAGGCAAAGTGGGACTGGCAGGAAGTATTCAAAGCGATAAAAAGCAAGGACCTACAACCAAGATTACTCTATCCAGCAAAGCTATCATTTAGAATGGAAGGGCAGATAAAGTGCTTCCCAGACAAGGTAGAGATAAAGGATCTCATCATCACCAAGTCCTTATTATATGAAATGTTAATATAAAACCAGGAACATTAACATGATGACATACCCACAACTATCAACAATAGAATGTAAAAAAATCAAAACAAAACAAAAATAAATAAATAAACAGCCAGAATAAGATCAGAATCATAGGAGGGTTACCAGCTGGGATGGGGAGGAGGAAAAAGGGGGAAGTGGTGTAGGGATTAGGAAACATAACTGGTGGGTACAAGAAAGACAGGGGGAGGCCTTGATATATATCCTCTATTAAGAATAATATAGGAAAGGGTGAAATCAGGAACTTATATGCACAACCCATGGGCATGATATAAGGAAGAGTGGAATTGTAGGATGGAAAAAGAGTCCTGGGTGGAGGGGGGCAAAGGGAAAAGAAATTGGGACAACTGTAACAGCATAATCAATAAATTATACTTAAAATAATAAAAATTTCTAAAGTAAAGCAGGAAAATATCTTATGTGGAACTATCTCAAGGAGCATTGTAACTCAGAGAAATAAAATGTTACATGGATTCAGGTACTAACTTTCTCACTATCGATGCTAATCACATGAAATTTCAGTAAGTGTGATTTGAGAATTTTAGTTCCATTTAGCACTATTTAAAAAGGCAACTGTTGCTTTGGAATACAAATATCATAAAAAGGGAATGTGGATGGCAATGGCAGTACCAGAGGTTTTGTAGTAAGTTCTTGCATGACACATTACAAACTCAGCAATCTTAAGCATATGAGGACCAGGTCAAGACAAGACTTAATTCTGTGTTTTTACCAATAAATGTAAAAGCTAAAGTCCCACAACCAACACAGGTGCCTCCCACAGATACATGATAGGTGAACACAACCAGCCCTCAGTTCTCCTGACAAAATACTAAAATTGCTCTTTACTCTCCCCTTCCTGTTTGAGTAAGACACCTATGAATAAATGAAGAGTGTTGTTAGTTTGTTTCTGCGACCATATAGCTCTTTGTATCCTTATCCTTTCCAGTTTGTTTGTTTGTTTGTTTGTTTTGCTTTTGTCTTAAGACTTTCATAACAATTTCTTAGGGAATAGTCTTATTTTTTTATTTTTCTTTTACACTTCAAAAATAAGAACACTAGGCCCTGGCTAGTGGCTCAGTGGATAGGCACCAGCCTGCAAACCCAAGTGTCACTGGGTCAATTCCCCAGCCAGGGCATATAACCAGGTTGCAAGCCAGGTCTCCAGCCAGGTCCATAGCTGGAGGCAGGTGAAAGGCAACCATACATTGATATTTTTCTCCCTTTCTTCTTCCATTCCTGCCCTTCTCTCTGAAAATAATCAATAAAATCTTTGGAGAAAAAGAATAAGAACACAATCATAGCTGGAAAATATAAATTCAAGAAAGATAAGAAAATACCCCATGGCTCCCAGAAAAGGGTGTGGTGTGGCTCCTCAAGACACCGTCTGCTGATTTTCTCTGCTCACCTGAAGGAGTGACCATCTGACCAGATCAGGACCTGATTTTCTGGACATGCTAAGAATATAATTCTTACACATTTTCCTCTAAGTCCTTCCCTGGGGAGTCAAGAAGTATAGTTTCCAGGTAAATGGAAAAACTATTTAAGAACTGATTTGGAGCTGGGTTGTGGGACTCTGTTAAAATCTTATTGATTGTGAGTCTAATTTAAGGAAGGATTAAGTAGAAGAGCTTGACCACTGAGCACTGGCCCTCCTAAATTAATTATGAAGGTAAAAGCCTCTGAGTCTTACTCTTAGCCACATAGCCTAAACCAATACTTCTTGAAATAACACAAATTGTATTTGTGATCCAACTGAACCCTAAACTGAGTTGCTTAACCAGCTGTCCTTTGAGACTATGTATTTATCAGAAAATTAAATTATTTTTTAAGTATTTTAATTAAATGTTGAAATTCTCCATCTAATTTTGTTAAGTCCCTGTCGAATGACTCAAATAATTCAAGGTTCTTTCTGTTGTTTGCTTTCTTTCAGTTTTCAGATATTTGCTTTGTCTGTAGGATGGCAAGTACTTAAAAAATTAAATTCCGGACACGGTATACAAAAATGGAAAAATTGGAGCTAATCTGACACACTGAATTATATCTTTTTTCTCCTGATAAGATTTTATTTTGTTCTGGCAAGCAGTTAAGGTAGGTCAGATCACCCTAATGGAGTCTGGGATTGAATTGATCTAAGCAGAAGCTTTAATCTCAATGAGGCTAGCGTGTTTCTTGTTGGGCTGAATGCTGGTACAATTCTGGGATGTTGGCCAAACCTCTCCCTTTTCCTTAAGGGAAATTATTGCTTCTTGGCCCCAGAAGGCAGCCTGAACTCTGCTCACCCTCTCCATCACAGATGCTGGGTCAATGGGCTTCCCTCCTGATAAGATTTTCAATTGCTTAGTTTTTCAAATTAGGAAACCATCAGGGCAAAAATACCCTATCAAACATCACCTTTTCCCTTTTTCTGTGAGAGCTTGACCCACTCATTACATCCCACTGTTCAATAGTTCCAATGACTTCTCTTATAGGCTGAATTGTGGCCCCAAAATCCAAATGCTAAATCCCAAACCCTCAAGGTAACTATATATATATATGGAGATAGGGTATTTAGGAGATAATTAAGGTAAATGAAGCCATAAGGGTGGGAGCTTAATCTGTGAGGGCTGTGATTTTTTAAGAAGAGATGAGAGAGCTCTCCCTCCACCATGTGAAGACACAGCAAGAAGACAGCTGTCCACAAGAAAAAGAGAACCTTCACTGAAACCAGCCATGTTGTCACTTTGATCTCAGACTTCCAGCCTCCAGAACAATGAGAAACCCATTTCTGTTGTTTGCTATGTTGTTGCTTTTTATGGCAGCTGACTAATAAACCATCTAATAGGTGCCAAACACTTGTTTCTCTTCCTGTTGGTGGGTAGGCTGGACTGTTAGAGACTTGTCTGCCATAAGAAATGGATTATGTGGCTGCAAGTGATACCATGGTGACAGCCCTCATCCTGTGTCCTTATAAAGGGAGAGTTGAGGATCTCATGGAAGGTGTGTAATAAGACTTGAGAAGCAAGGAAAAAGTAATCACAAAGTAATAAAATAATATTTAAAAGAGATAAACAAATATATCTAATATTTGGCATATTTTTTCACCAGAAAATAGAACTGATTAGTGTCCTTTATCAACCATGGTTTTAAAAGAACTGAGAAGGGTCTGAGATTTCCCCTACTTGTCACATAATAAATTTTCCTACTACAGTTTCATGGATACCAGGACAAGGCAAGGGACTCCTGGGTCAAAAATTAGAGACTATTTATTATTCATAGTGAAAGCAGGTGACAGAGGATCAACGTTCATTTTAACACCATTTTACTAAGCCTCAATTCCCACAAAAGGACATGAGAAGACCCAGATGACACCCATGCACACAGCACGTTGCAGAGGAAGAACCCAAAGCTTAGGGGCCTCCAGTCTAAAAATGAGCTACGAGCATGTCTGCCCTTTGCTCAAGAAGGAGATTTTTATTTTCCGAAGAAGTAAACAAGCTTCCTTTTACTCCAGAGGGCAACACTATCACTGTCTTTGCAGGCTGTTGACCATACAACCATCCTTAGATAGCCCAGATCTAAGGGAAGTTAGTGCTTTGTCTTACAAGACATGCAGAAACATGAGACATTTGGAGAACTGCCTCCCAGAGTGGAGAAGAGAAATATTTCATAGCAAGCACCCCACCCATTACATATCACTGAATAATACTCAGCAAGATCCATATAGTACCAAGTCAGAAGACTAGGAGACCATAAAAGATGATAGAAGTTAATTGAATTATACTCATCATTACTCATTTAATGTGTTTATGCTCTTTGGTTGGCCTTGTGTTATATTTTGTTGGTTATGGAAGTAAATTTTTTGAACTACTTCTAAAGGAGTTCATGCATTTACTAAAATCTTCAGTTATCCAACCCTATTTGTCTAATAACATGTGAAATTCCTCAAGAGAATTCTCCTGCCACACATACGCTAGGACCATAATCTTTCAGGGCTTTTTTTTTTTTTTTTTTTTTTGCCAACCTCTGTTTTAAATAATCACAGCCTATATCTTCTTTTGTTTTGCCTATGAGTGATGTTGTGAGTTTAAATTGTTTCCAATTGCTTGAGAACCAACATCTGAACTGTGAAGTCTGAAGCTTCATGATCACACAGAAACTAAGGGAACTCTGGAGTATCCAGCCACACCCATGGGATGGATCCTCATTGCACTAGGGAATCTCATTGTGTCTGTGTGCCTCAGTTTTTCAGCCTACAAAGTTGGTGCCTGAGTCGTGCCCACCTCATAGGATGTTCCTGAGAATTTTACAGAATAATGTACAAAAAACATACTGTACAATTTTTTCACACACAATAAGAGTTTAAAATTGTTATTTTTAAATTACTTGTTTTATACACACACACATATTACTTACTAACATGGACATAACCTCATAAACATGATGATGATATTTTAAAAATTTACACTCTTATTGATGAATGTCAAGAGTAAGTCCATCCTGGTTTCACTGACAACATATCATGCATGAATCAGATAAGGTTCATGAGAAGAAAAATGAAGATGTGGGGAAGAAACTCCATGTTCATGTCCCAGGTATTCCATCAAGGCTTCTTGAAAATAACTCAAAGGACTAGGGGAAAAAATACAGAGAATACTAGACAGAAAAATACTACTGCCTACTATTATTTTATAGTAGGTTCTAAAACACATAAAGATTTTAAAATATAAAATTCTATAGGAATTCTCATTTTGTTATAGTAACCTGGCATTTTCTACCTTATGAACAATCGAGTACTAATCCTCACAGCAAATGATATGGCAGGTGACATGAAAAACAGTGGGAACACAGGATAAATTCTGCATGTTGATACTGTTAAAGTAGCAGCTTTTTTCTTTGAGGAAATATGCAATGAAGATTTAATTCTAAGACAATAAGAGAAAAAGAGACAAAGAATGTTTAAAAAGCACTTTCAGTAATGTTTGAAATGTACCTCGTTTTTGGATTCATTGATTTTTATTTTTTAAAACAAGCCTTTTTATTTCCAAATATGACATGCACATTATTCAGCCATACTAAAGAACAGTACAATTTGTTGCCGACTAGATCATCAATTCCGTTTTAATCTTCCTGAGGTACTGATGGGAAGCCTGCTGAGCTGGAGATTTCCTTTGCTGTGGCAGAAAAAATTTACTAAGCAATATTGCTCCTTTTCCCCGAGGTTTGCAGACCTGCCTTTCCTCTGGAGCACAGCCCTTCTGCAGTTGGGGAACGCAGCCAGGTGTCTGCGGCATGTCACAGTATGTGCTCCATTGATTAACCATGAAAACAGTAATGGAACTGGCATTGATCCCTGAAATGGCTCTTCTGAAATCCTTTAGGACGACCAGAGGGTCACTACTCATGTTCCGTTGTGAGGATAAGCTTCAAGCTATCTGACTACTTGCTAACTGCCACCTGCAATAAACTGCTTACCTTTCCATTACTGGCTTAACAATTGCCTGCCAGAGTGGAGTGTATGAAAAATAGATAAGGAAGCTCCCAAAGTTCACAACTACAGAGCCATGTGCACAACAGAGTTTGAGAATTTTCAGTCAAGAAAATAACTCTCCTGAGCACTGGGAAGTATAGGGTGACTCAGTCATCATGCTAAATTTCCAGAATTTAACAATAAAAAAAACTGGCTACATTTGTACACCATTTCTAACTTTTCAAAGCACTTTTATATTTCCTTCATTGGCTTTTTTCTCAGGGTTTTGCATCTAGACAATTTCTAAAAATAAAGAAAACCATAGTGAAACCATGACTAGGACACTTTAAATGACTATGTGAAGATTAATAAAGACAGGACTCTTAAGTTAGCTCTTCCATCCACCACCTATTCATTCACTGATCCACCTACCCATCTACCCACCCATCCATTCATCCATCTGCCCACCTTTCCTCTCATCCATCTATTCATTCACCTACACACTTACATACTCACTCACCTACCCACCTATCCATCCAACCCATCCACTGGCACATCCACCCACCCACCTAACCATCCATTTACTCACCCACCCACCCTTCCTCCACTTATCCAACCAACCACCCACACACTCACCAATCTATCTGCTCACCCATCCACTCACCCAATCTCATTCATACACCCACCCAACTTCTCACCCATCCACCCACCTACTTACCCATCAACTTACCCATTCTCTCACCCATTCACTCATCCACTCAAGTATCCATCTGTCTGCCCACCTACCACCCACTCACCTAACATCCACCCATCTAACCCAACAAGATTCTTCACTGAGTTACTGGCAAATATAGTGATGTGTGTGTGTGTTTTCTTGTTCTGTTATTTCAACCAAACTGAGGGCAGTTTAACAACAACAAAACCTATGCATGATCTAGGGAAACTCGGAAAAAGTGCCTCATCTATAGAAATAATTGACGTATATCACCATGTCTCTCTACAGCCAAGCTAAATTATTTTGTGTGAGCATTTATAACAATCATGGTTCATTTCTATTAAATTTGAAGAGTCTTTAGAGTGACTTATGTTAGAAGTATTATTATTGCTGTGGAAAAGTAAGGAGGAAGTGACTTACTGGGCCATTGGTGAATGGTTCTAGTCCAATGCACTTATTTTTTATTGTTGTGAGAACATGTAACAGGAGGTCTACTCTCTTAACAAATTTTTAAAGATTTTATTTATTATTTTTCAGAAAGAGGGGAAGGGAGAGAGACAGAGAAGGAGAGAGACATCAATGTATAGTTGCCTTTTACCTGCCTCCAGCTACAGACCTGGCTGGAGACCTGGCTTGCAACCTAGTTATGTTACTCCGGCTGGGAATCAAACCAGCAACCTTTAGGTTCACAGGCCAGCAACTTATTCACTGTGCCACCAGCCAGGATTTCTCTTCACATATTTTTAAGTACGCAATACACTATTGTTATCCAACAGATTCTCCTAACTTATCCACCTTGCTTAACTAAAACCTTACACCCATTGAAGAGTTTTCCATTTCTCCCATCCCCCATGCCCCTGGAAATTGCCATTCTACTCTATGCTTCTATTATTTTGACTATTTTAGATATTTCACTTAAGTGGAATCATGCAGTATTTTTCCTTCTGTCACTTGCTTATTGCACTCAACATGATGTTCTCTGGGTCCATCTATTTTGTTGCATATGGCAGGATTTCCTTATTTTTTTAAGTCTGAATAATATTCCATTGAATGTGTATGTATGCATCTGTGTGTGTGTGTGTGTGTGTGTGTGTGTGTGTGTGTGTATCCTACATTTCCTTTATCTAGGCATCCATCAACAAGCACAGGTTTTTTCCATATCTGAACTATTGTGAATAATTCTACAATGAACATGGGAGTGCAAATACCTTGTCAAGAGTCAAATTTCAATTATTTTTGGTATATACCTAGAAGTCAAATTGCAGGGTCATATGATAGATTTTTTAACATGTTTATACTATTTTTCCAAAGCAGCTGCACCATTTACATTTCTATCAATAGTCAACAAGAGTTCCGCTTTCTCCACATCTTTAGCAATCTTATCTTTTAAAAATTAATAATAAATATTCTTACAGATGTGAGGTCATATCTCATGATAGTTTTGATTTGCATTTCTCTGATGATTAATGATGCTGAGCATCTTTTACTATACCTGTTGGCCATTTGTATGTCTTTTTTTTTTTTTTTTTTGAGGAATGTCTATTCAAATATTGGCAACGAAACATTAAAAAAAAGTCTATAAACAAACCCACACATATATAGTCAATTGATCTTTTAATAAAGAAGCCAGGAATACACAATGATAAAAGAACAGTCTTTTCAACAAATGGCATTGGGAAAATTGGATATCCACATGCAAAAGAATAAAATGTGACACTTAACTTAGACCATACACATAAATCAACTCAAAATGAATTCAAGACTAAAACATATGACCTAAGACTATAAAAGTCTTGGAAGAAAACATGTGAAAAGCTTTTTGCATTGTTTTTGGCAATTATTTCTCTGATGACAACCAAAAATAGGAAATTAAAGTAAAGATATTTTAATTAAAATAATACTGGGATGCTTTAACCACAGAGTGGAAAAGCAGACTGGGGACCCAATGCGAAGCAGGAAGGCCATCAGGAGGCCAGTGTACTTAGCTGAGAAAGACACAGTGAAATTTACTTTAGGTCAACAACAGAAAGACAGAAAAAACATAAAACACTGAGCTTTTCTTGGATACAGAATCCAACAAAATCCAAAAACCTAACTGGAGCCAGGTGTCCTGGCAGACTCTGTGATTGACACAACATGATAGACATCTCCAAGTCTGTCATCTCACTGCCATGAGCCCCAGAGTTATTACCTGTAAAAGAAACTGAAGATTGTATCTACCTTCCCAAGCAGTTGCAAGGATTAAAAATGATGTGTGCATGTAACTTAGTTTTGCGGCTGAGGTGTAGTATCAGTTTATTAAGCCAGTCATTTATTTCTCCATTCATTGGATAACAAAGATTAAAATGTCTTGTATTTTTATCTTCCTTTAGGCTTTGAGGTTTGTTATATCCCCTGACCCCCAGAGGATGGTCATGAATGGGTGATACCAGGCATGTAAGTTTGGGACAGTGGAAGAGAAAGGAGCATCACCATGAGTGGAAAAGAAGCACTTTAAGGAAGCTTCCTGGAAAAGGAAAGAATAGATTGCAATGCTAGCAACTTAGATGTGGCATTGGGCCATGGTGGGCTACCATGTGTGGGACAGGAGGTAAAGCTTCACCTGAACCAGGGGTCAGGCTTTCAGCCATGCACTGTGAGCAGGGAAAACCCAGAGAACCCATGGAAGTGGAGCTTCAGAGCTATTTTTTTCACATCCTTCCTTGGGGTGTGCTTGGAGCCAAAGACAAACCTCCTGGTGAGCTCAGCCCCAAAGAGTTTTGTCTGGCAGGCCCACATCTATTTTCCACACCTGAAAGGTCCTGCACTCACTTCTATGTAGATGCAGATAAAATTCTACTAGGTTCCATTACTCCTTATCACTTGTATATAAAGTTTGGGTGTTTAAGCTGTCCTGGCTAGATTAACACGGCTATTTTAAATTTTATTTTGTGTAAGATTCTTCACAGAAACAGGGCAAACCCTCGGTCTCCACTATAACCCCCTGCCAGAGTCCTGGAACCTGCCTTTGTCATCTGAAGCCTAGAGACCCTCCAGAGTGCCATTTTGACCACCTACTCTTTCACAAGTAGTTTCTCACAGTATGATTTCAATCCTGCCATTTGTCAAATAAAAAGAACAACAAACTAAAATTGGGGATGTGTATTTATATGAGTCATAGTTCAACAGATGGCTAATTACACTTTTTAAAAGAGTAGTTAGATTATCCCCTTTCCTAATAAAATTATCAATATTACCTTTTTCCAGGAAATGAAATCACATCATGGTGACTAACTTTTTTCATGCCAAGGCATGAAGCCTTTTTATTTTAAGGTTTTTACCAGTGTAGCCTTCTTTTTTCAAAAAAAGATTTTACTTACTTATTTTTAGAGAGAGGGGTGGAGGAAAAGAAAGGAAGAGAAACATTAATGTGTGGTTGCCTTCTCGCCCACAACGCAGGCATGTTCCCTGACTGGGAATTAAACCAGTGACTCTCTAGTTTCCAGGCTGGTTCTCAATAATATTTTATGTTAAAAACAGAAAGATCATTATCTGGGGGGAAAAATGATACGTAGGTGTTAAGTACATTAATGTCTTAGGTGTGGATCTATGGCTTGGGTGATCACCTAACAGCCAATCTAACCATCACACTAACAGTTAAAAAGTAGTAGTAGATGAAGCTTTGTGTTTTATAGTGAAGGATTATTTATTCAGAGAACTAATTTATAGGAAAACCAAAATGTGAGTCTTCCCTCAATCTAGCAAGTATAGGAACTTACTAAAAGCTAACATTTGTCTGTATCGTCTCAGTATCTCAGCCACAAAAATAGAACTTCACGCAGGTGAACACAATTAAACCCTCACTTTCACTTTTTTTTTTTTTTTTAAGATTTTATTTATTATTTCCAGAGAGAGAGGAAAGGAGAGAGGCAGAAAGGGAGAGAAACATCAATGTATGGTTGCCTTTCACCTGCCACGGATCTGGCTGGAGACCTGACTTGCAACCTTGTTATGTGCCCTGGCTGGGGAATTGAACCAGCAACTTTTGGGTTTGCAGGAGCATGCCTATTTACTGAGCCACCAGCCAGGGCATTCATTTTCACTTTTTGTAAGGAGATAGTCTTACTTGAATTTTTTAAATATGTTTAAATTTTTGCAGAATAATATTGAACCCAAATAGTAACTTTAAATGATCACTTCATGTTGGCTTTTGAGGGTACTTGATACAATGCTTGTGGAAGGGAAAGTCAGAAGGGAACATCTGACCATGTATTCAACCCCTGAGCAACAACCTGCCAATTCACATCAGACTTGAAAACACACAGGTGGCATTTTCTTATGAAAATATAGATGCATTTTGATTCTCTAACTTCAACCAATAAAAACTACACAATTTGTTTTGTGTAGAAATGATGATACCTGAAATCATGCTTGGAATGAAATGATGAAAATTTGAACTTGTCATTCCCGCCAATAAATGGATGTTTCATCATTCAAATGAGCTTTTATTTCTTTAAATATCAGTGAGACATTTATTCATCAGTAAAGAAACCGTTATGGAAAATACATGATATGTAGAGTATAGGAATACACACACACACACACACACACACACACACATATTCGAGTGGGAATATGTATTATATATGTATATACTGATTATATGTGTTATATTGTATATATGCATGCGTATCTGTATCAGTATCTATACATATACATACACACATGTATATACACACATGTGTATATACGTGTGTGTGTTATACATACATATATACCACTGTGGGAATACATGTTGTGATTATATGCAAATATATACACATATATACTATATGAGAATATGTCATTATATATACACATATACAAGAATACACACACACAGGTCTGGTAAGGGAGTATATATGGGTATACTTGTACAAGATATACTTGTACAAATGGTATTAACCATTTCCCAAATCATGTTTTCTCCTGGATTCTAAACAAACAAGGAACGTGCTGCTTGTGCCAAGTATATAGGATGTCCCTTTTCCTGTTTGCCAGTCCCTATTCCTTCTTTAAGACAAAAAATTTGCCCTGGCTAGTGGCACAGTGGATAAGGCACTGGCCTGTAAACCCAAAGGTCGCTGACTCGATTCCCAGCCAGGGCACATAACCAGGTTACAAGCCAGGTCTCCAGTCAGGTCCATAGCTGGAGGCAGGTGAAAGCAACCATACGTTGATATTTCTCTCCCTTTCTTCTTCCATTCCTGTCCTTCTCTCTGAAAATAATAAATAAATAAATAAAAATTTAAAGACAAAACATTTAAGAGACTGCCCTTCCTTGATGCTCTTCCAGTGAAGTTAAAATATAAATCTACAGCCTCTCAAGTGAACTTCCACCTTGATACAGACACCAAATAAGCCTGAGATTTATTGTCTGCACTCCTAAAATTCCAGAATGCTGCAAGGCCCCACCTCTGAGCAGGGTGCCTGCTGACCAGACATAGGCTTGGACTATGTACCCAGCAGAATGCCTTGTCTTGCCAGAGCTTATCAGTTTAGTGGGCCCAGCCACATGGGGCTCCCCTGGTCATCACTGAGGAATTCAGAGAAGAGGTCTCAGCTTTAAATACATAGTAAACATGCTGGGAAAATTATTAATGAGAGTTACATAAAGAAACCACAGAAAAGAATGAAGTGTCCACAGACCCAACCTGGTAAGATATCTTTGCTGGAAGGATATAGAGTAAAAATAAACAAAATGGTGCCAGCTGAACAGAAAAATCTTCTTCTAAGGGCAAGAGGATTTCCTCTAGCAAATGATATTCACCATCCTGTTCAACAACTCCTAAGAGCAATGAGAAAAACACAAAAATAAAAGCAACTTTGTTTTAAAGTTCCTTCCATATTCATATGCTTAAAGGAATCCCTTTCTAATAATACTTGAAATATATATTTGCAAAAATGATTGAGATTAAATCTACTATATGTATTTTATAAGAATTATTTAAAGTAGCGATTTCTAGAAAAATTAAATTAAATCAATAACAAATTAAGTATAAAAGCTTAAAGATGTTATTTTCTTGAAAATTATTTAGACTATAATTTCAGTTTTTATCAAACTTTGAAGATATTTCATACCCTCAATGTTAAAGTGCCTTTCCTAATGACACCAGTTTTAAATACTTTGTGGTAATGATTTATATAATTTGAAGTGGTTATTTTCCATACTTCATTACTTTCCCCTAAATGATCATTGATTTGATAATTACTTGATATTTTAAAGCCTGAAGACTTAATGTCCTTGAAAATGTTTTAAATGTCTTGTTCTAAGCAAAAATAATTTTCATAAATTTTGAGATAATTTATTTTTTAACAAAGGTAAAGATCATTTTATTTTTTCTTAATTAGGACTGTTCAGGAACATATCTTATTGAAGAAATCAACATATAGCCAGTTAATAGACCATAAAATAAGGTGTTTCTCTACACAGTATAAAAATATTATTGTATTTTACTTTAATGACTCAGGAGTAACTATAGATAACATTTTACTCACTAGCTTCTTTTTAATACACTGACATGTGACTTTTGTCTCTACAATATGAACTGCTATTTAAATATGAAGTTTGATTAGTTTTGATCATTCAATTGGTCTATGTTTTTGTCACTTGTTTGTATTTAACTCCTGTCCTAATTTAGACATGCTTTAGAATTGAATCAAGCTATACAGTTTATTTCACTACATACTTTTATGTAAACTTATGAATCTATTACATACAAAGCAAATGTAGTATGTGTTATGGGAGATATGTTCATGCACACGCATTCAAGTCCACACTCCTTGGCTGCCAGGTTACATCAATATCATTCAAACTATTCTTATTATATTAAAAATGGATGGACATTTTCCAGACAGAACTCATCATATGTGGGTGCATGCATATTTTTCTGAAAGATGGTCATAGCTTATATAAGACTTTCACAAGTATTTTTACTCTAAATTTGAATGACCTCCAAGTACCTTTTATATACATTAGGAGAACATTGTGTGGTTGTAGAAACTTGGTGTTTATAATTGGTAGATAACATAAAACTTTTAAATGTACGTCTCTCAACCACCATCATTAGGATGAATAACAAAAAAATAATAATAATAAGAGAATTATTTACAACATATCTGAGAAACAACTTATTAATAACCACATGACTCTTACAAATGAAAAAAATGACCTTAATAACAATAAAAAAAACTCATCCAAGTACTAAAAAGAAAATTAATAAGAAAAAGTGCAAACAATAGGAAGAAAAGTTAAACCATAAATAATTAAAGAAATGCAAATTAAAACAGTAGTAAATTTCTCATGTGAATAAAGTTGATAAAACATTATACACATCATAGGATTGAGGTGACTATTAAGTAAGTATATTAAAGGATACCAGCCCTGGCTGGTAGCACAGTGGATAAGGCGCCGGCCTGCGAACCCAAAGGTCGCAGGTTCGATTCCCCAGCCAGGGCACATAACAAGGTTGCTAACCAGGTCTCCAGTCAGGTCTGTGGCTGGAGGCAGGTGAAAAGCAACCATACATGGATGTCTCTCTCCCTCTCTGCCTCTCTCCCTCTCTCCCTTCCCTTCTTTCTGAAAATAATGAAATAAAATCTTTAAAAAAAAAAAAAAAGGATACCAGAAAAGAATGCAATGAGAATCAACTATATTACAAATGTATGAAACACTCTCACTGAAGGGGTAGGAGCCAGGTTCTGACCCCACTCACTTTGGAAATGCATGGAGTCTATAAAATTGAATGCAGAAGTGCACAGAGCACTGTTCCCTAGTTGATCAGATTGTTCCCAGAGGATACAGGCTATCAATCCTGATAATGCCCTGCAGTGTACTAGAGTCGAATAATTAAGTAAGTGGATGGTGGATGATGGAAGCCAGATTTCTCACTGTTCCAGGAATTGGTTGCAGATCAACAAGGAAGAAGGCCAGAATGATTCGTGTGGTCACAGGCTAGAGGTGGGGGCATCAATAAGAACTTGTGTTTAACCTAATAGAGATTAAAATGCTTACCTATAGAAATATTTATATGTATATGAATGAGTTAGTACATATATATCTATTTTCTTGCTCCAAGCCCTCTGACCACCCAGATCCCATTTCTAATGCAATTCTCCAATAAAAAGGAACCAGCACTCCTTGAATAAATGGCTGATTCTAGGACTGGGGCAGGGAATATGCAAGATACTGGAAAACAAAAACAAAATCCATCCCACATTGATGGAGTTATGCCAAAGGGGCAAATGGAAATCATTCCCAAATCTGGGACACTTTAGCAAAAATAAAATGTGCACATGTGTCTGCAGCCTCAGGAGAAAAGAAAGTGGTGGAAGTGAGGTGCCCTATATTGGTGCACTGCGGGATCTGGGTGCACCTGTCCATAGCCTTTTCCACTTTCAGCAGCAGAACCGGCCTTTTAAGTCATGACTTTGGAGGGAAGCGATTGTGAGAAACAGGGAAGCAGTTCAAATTGTTGAATGTCAAGGAACAGAATGAAGAGTAATTATAAAGTTCTCTGTTTCTCCAAGTGTTCAACAATCAACATGGACTATTTTCACCATCAAAAGAAAATAAGACACATTACAAAGTAAAGCAAGTAGCAGTTTTAACAGAAGTCGGTGGTTTGGGAACAACTCTAGTCCATGGCCGTTTGCATGCACCAGTGGGTCAAGTAACTGCTCAACACATAGTTTTGGGTTTTTCCACCAACTGCTTTTCACCTTTTTGCCTAAGGACTATTAAGATCAAGGAAAACAGTGAAATAAGCCAGTCAGTGAAGGACAAATACCATATGATCTCACCCATTACAGGACAATAATGAACAAAACTAACAACAAGCAAAACAGGACCAAATATATGAATACAGTGAATAGACCTTCAGTGGTCAGGGGGAAAGGGATTGGGGGAGGGGGGAGGCAGAGGCAAGGAAGGGGAGCAGTTTAGACAAGAACCTAGTATAAAGGAACCATGGACATGGACAACAGGTGGGATTAACTTTGGGGGGAATGGGTGGGTGGGGAGGGGGACAGAGGGGAGCAAAGAGGGGATGGATGTAATACAACAACAATAAAATTTTAAAAATAAAATCAAATAAATGTAAAAAAAGATCAAAGAAAATATTAGAATGTAACATTCTTTTTTATTCAAAATGATCTATTCTTTTCTATGTTTTAAGTGATCAGCTCATTCATTTAAATGACTTGCTAGAAACATGTCTCCAAATGAAAACCCCATTATGCTTTTTCATAACTTCTGCCTTGAGTGAGTTCAGCACTGAGCTCAGAAAGATATTAATTTAAAAGTAAAAAAAGATAGGATGTAATGAGCTGTGAAAAGACTGTACGTCTGGAAAGAATAACACTGAAAGACACTTAATATAAGGCCAATTATTTGACTGGTACTTGGATCTTGCCATTTGTAATAACCTCAACAGAAGAAAATTCTAACCTAGAGATTTTCTCTAAAATATATGCAACATATATGAACAGACAGGACAATGATTTTCAAGCTAAGATATCTCCAAACACACATAGAATCTGGTAGTTGTTAGGCAAGTTACAATTTTATTTGTTTCCTCCAAAAAAAAAAAAAAAAAAATGGTGTTGCAGGGACATAATTGAATTCCTGTATCAGGATCTCGCAAACACTAAATTAGCTAACACATGAAAAGTACTTAAAACTGTAGCTTCACCAACAAACATTAGCTATTAATATCATTAATAGTATTAACATAACTGTTATCTCATTGGACATCAGAAGAATATTGTCAATATATTCAATAAATCAAGAAACACATTATAACATACTTATTTTACCTATAAAGGAGGATTTTATATAAAGTTAGATACAAAAGATATTATTTGGTGAATTTTAACTGTGTATAACAAAAAGAATACCTCTTCTTAAAGGAAATCCTGGTGTTATAATATAGTAACAAGGAAGGAGGGATATCCTAGGGTATTGTGATGACAAAATTGAAGTCTGTTTCCTAAATGTACTAGAAAAAGAAAGTGTCATATCCTGTGTTTCAATGAAACTACGATGCATTATTATTGGCAGAAAAATAACTGCCAACAAAAGCATGAAATGGCCAGGTGTGGCACTCACCAGCCAGAAACAGGTGGATGTATCATAATGTGACAAGGTAGGGGTGCCTGAATGACATAATGGCAAAGCTGGTTAACTGGATATTCCTGGGGCAACAATGACAGGCAGCCAACAAACAGCCATTCCATTTGTACCAATAGAAAAAATCAAGATGGATGATGAGCAGCAGACAAAAAATGGACACTCCAATAAAGTTCCCATTTCTTACCCAGTTTACCTGGCCAGAGCCAGTTTTGAGACCTGGACCAACATGGTGGGGGAAGGGTCTGAATCCTTCGTAGAAAAGATTTCTAAAGAAATCTCATAAATCCTGGACATACAGAGAGGGCAGAAGGCTACAAACCCAGACAATTGGTCACCACATCACTGTTCCATGCCAAAGGTGATTCTTGGTAGTGCTTATTTTCATGGCTTTTGTGACATGGCATGTGGCTGCTGACACATTGTTTTTCATACCTACCAGATAACCCATAGGATGGTTTTATGCAAATAGAACTGATAATCAAGAAGGAGCTAACACCTTAGAGTTCTTGATACACTTGTGTGCTTCAGAGATGGTCACTAAACCCCACTAAGACACACAGGTCCAGTAGTAAGCTGTTTATGGGGATGCCCTTTTTAAATAAGGGGTAAATCAAAGCATCACAAAGAAGGGACCATGTGCCTGAGAGGTCTCTTTTGGTCTGAAAGCAGCATATGTCACACCTGGAAGCACTACTCAAATTCACACTCTGGGTGACCCAAAAGGCTGTCATCACTTTTGAGAAGAAAAGGCAAGGCACTACAGTGGATCTAGACTGTCCCATATGACCCACACACCGTATGTGTATCAGAATGGTGTGGAAAGAGACAGAATCTCATATGGGGTTTGTGGCAGAACTCAATGGCAGATAATAAGATAAATCCCTAGAGTTCTGGAGCGAAGTCATGCCATATGGAACAAAGCATTATACAATTGTCACAAAGCAACTCATGGAAAGCTACTGGACCCTGAAAGAGGTGGCTCACACGGTGACCAGGATCCCAGAGTTGCCCATCACAAGCTGAGAGCTAGCTGTCAACCCACCAAGTCAAAGTGGGGTGTGTGCCCAGAACTAGCCCTCATAAGACAGAATATTTCACCAGAAAGCTGCATGTCCTGGCTCACAGACCCCCTGACTGTTGTTCCAGTGGTATTGTACTCTGACTTCCCACCTGGTGCTAAGAGGAGGAACGATCTTGGCCTTGCTTCATGGATATTTGACCCCCATATTTGTCTAACATTAAACCTCAGCCTATCCTAACTTATGTCTAATTATTGCTTTATTTTGGAACTTGCATCAACCATAATTCAACAAGGTGTTCAAATGCCAAACATTATGAATAGATATGTGTAGAAAAGGAGCATACGCTAAATAGCAAGAATTGGTGTTTGCTTGTTTATACAGCAAATTCATCCCCAAAATTTGAAAAGCTGCAAAGAAAATTATTACTTAAACCAAAAAAAACAAAAAAACAAAAAAACAAAAAATTCGAACCCTTCTTATATAAGATACTGATCAATACAGACTGCTGTGCAGACAAGGGCCACAGGAAAACTTTGCATTAAAAGCTCTTAATTTGGACACCACCCTATCTTTAAAACTATCTTCAGTTGACCTCAAACAGTATAGTAGATAAAAATAATTTTTTAAAAACATCAAACATGAAAGGCAAGTTCACAATAACCCAGGGAATATTTTAAATATTAAAAAATCTTGGCTGTCTTGACAGCTTTTCTTTTTCAAATTCAGCCGCAAACATCACTGTCCAGAAGACCAATTTCTCGTTACTTTTTAGAATGAAGGGAAAGATGATCACAAATTAAACTCAGGGCAAAAGAAAGAAGAAAGGCCTTCAAATTCCCTTTGCATCAGCATGAATGGAAAAACAACAGCAAAATTCTCTCCACGTTGTCAAAAGGAGAATTGGAGACAAAATGTCTGTGAACTAGAGCCAAGGCGAGCACATATTTTTCAGACTTTTCCCAGAAACTTCCATGGAAAGATAAAAAATGTGTTAGCTCATCATAAAAAAGCAGGGATGATTTATCTACTCAATTACTCTTGATGTCAAGAGGCACCAAAGCAGAAGATGGGTCTCAAGGAGTGACCACATGTGACGATGTGGTTCAGAGCTGAGAACTGCATGGTCCAGTGTAGCTCAAATTAGACAGTCTCGCCTCCATGCTATGATTAGGGCTTCAGAAGTTCTGAAAATGGCTAGCCGAGTTGCAAAATAACTAGCTACCATCCACAACATTAGCAAATGGCTGAGTCATGTAGAAAATGGCTGCTGAGGTATATTTTGGAGGGAGGAAGTAGTTATTTACTGCGACTTATGAGCAGTTTTCTCATTGCTCTGGTACCTCCCAGTCCTCTTCATGAGACCTAATAACTAAACTAGATGTGTGAGTGGGAAATGGGGTGCTGGCTTCAGGACAAAAGTCTCAGCTCACCCAGTGCTCCCTGACAACCCTGCTCATGTCTTCACCAAAATGAAAATCCTATTTCTGATTTTATAGCAAAAAGAAAAAGCCATAAACCATAAACTCTGTACTTGAATGTTAAAAAATAATAATAAATCTGGATGTCATACACATAATTAACACATTCAAACTTTAGTGTCTCTGCTGTTAAATGAACAATTCTGTCTGCCTCTGATAAGAGTTGGGGGAAATTTCTGTCTTCCTTCATAACCTGCCTTTAGAAAGCTTTAAGGTTCTAAGAAAAATGCAAAGTTTTAATTGCACAAAATCAAAATTTCAGCCACACACAGACATCATTGCCAGCCTTACACGGTGTAATTAATCCCTTCATACTCTCCCTATTTACACAGTACAACATAACTACAGGTTGTCGATCACCTCCTGCCTCCCCAGGTGAGTAATTACTATAATAATGAACAGTTAGGGAAATTACCTTCACCGAACTACACTGTTACAAAAGGGAAAGCTGCTAATTTGCTTGTGCATTTAATTTCATGTGTATATATGTGGATGCACGTGTGTGTCCATGGATGTGTGGTGTGTGACACACCTATGTATGTTGCCTATTATAGAATCCTATTTTGATTGCTTTCTTTCGAGTCTGAGCTCCTCTTGAGAGTCCTGCATATGCAAAGAGAGAGCTGCATGTATTTTCATCTTTGTCAGGTAAACAAATATTTAAATGTAAGCAATATTGGAGAGATTGCTTTAAGCACTGAAGCAAAACCTGGCATTTAGAAGAAAAAACAACTGGGCCAACTCCAGTGAGACTGACTAGATTCCTGGAGCAGCGGGCCCCGAGATTTCTCTAGACTGTGGCTCATTGACTTGGATAACTCATTTGGAAAATAATTTAGGGAAGGTGATTTCACAAGTACACACCAGATGCAGGAGTTGAGAATATTAACAAAAGTTTGGCAAGTTTGCAAATCGTCCCATTGGATCTTCTGGGAGCAACTTCCTGCACAATCTATCTTGTTGGTAATGTGGGTTTATTTTCTGTTTCAAGTGGAAGTTGTTGGGTTACACTTTTTTTCACATTAATAGCTCCAATTTTATTTATTTTTAGACTCAATGACACATAGATGAGATGAATAGTTGATAAATAGGATAAATAGGACAGAATCATATTTTTCAAGTTTTCAATAAGAACTTCAAGTAGATAAGTGGGAAAAAATGTGTTTTTAATCAGAAAATTAGTTTCACATTTGGCGTAAGGGAGAGTTGCTTGAAATATGTTTTATATCAAATAAACTTAAGTGTTTTAGGTGACTGCAAGGGCACTGGAACCTAAGCAATCATCTGCTGTATCCCAGTCTGCATCACTTTCTAAATAAACTACCGACAGATTCCCCTGAATCCATGGTACCCACATTCCATTGAACAAATAGGTTTAAAGTCTTTGCTGTCTCCAGAACAAGGGACAGTGTTTGGTCCATATGCTCCTGAAGAAGGAAACGCCTCTCTCTCTCCATCTCTCCTCCTCATACTTCCCATCCTTGAACACTGCACCTACCTGGAAACAGACATAGTTTGGCCTTACATGTGACAACAGTAAGTGATCCCTTTATTCCACTACTCTAGCCCATAGACAGCCAACCCAACACTTGAGTGGGGCATGCGTTTGCCATCATTATGCTGCAGTTATTTGAGCAGGGCCACCTACATGAACATCAGAGTCCAGTGCAAAATGAAAATGTGAGGAATCCACCTAAAACATGATTAAGAATTTCAAAGTGGGGACAAGAAGCAGGCTGTGATGTCACAGACAGACTTACACCACATGCTCAAGCCCCAGGCCCGTGAGGTCCAAATAAAGTAAGCAGGTTTGGCTCACATAAGAATGGTCAGTCATTTATAAACAGAATTAAGTGGTTGTTTTTCTCCCTTGAAGTTGATTGATTGAAAAATTTACATAACATAGAATTTGTCATCTTAACCATTTTCAGTGTACAGTTCTATGGAAGTAAGTACATTTTCATAGTTGTTCAACCATCACCACCATCCATCTCCAAAACATTTTTATCTTCCCAAATTGAAACTCTGTTCCCATTAGACAACACATCCCCCTATTCTTATTTGAGTCCCTGCTTTTAATTCTTTTGCATATATGTCTTAAAATGGAATTGATGGGTTATATGGTAATTGTATGCTTACATTTTTGAGAAACCACCATATCTTCTTTTCAGTAACTATATATTTTTTACTTTTCCACCAGCAGTGCGCAAGATTTCCAATTTTTCCACATCCTCCAACACTTGTTATTTTCTGTTTTATTTTAGCCATACCCAACCTAATGGAGGAAAAACATTATATCATTGTTGTAAATGTTGTTGTAAATAAAATGATTTTTTAAATTACCTTTTTGAATTGTTCATTGTTAGTGTATAGAAATGCAGCTGAGTTTTCTGTGTTAATTTTGTATTCTGCAACTTTATGGATTAATTTATTAGATCTAACAGGCTTTTTTTAGTCTTTAGGGTTTTCAATTCAAAATGTCTTCCGCAAAGAGAAATGATTCTCCTTCATTTCCAAATTTGATACCTTCATTTATTATTCTTGCCTAATTGCTCCAGCTAGGACTCCCAGTGCTATATTGAATAGAGGTGATAAAACCAGCATCCTTCTCTTATGCCTAATCTTTGAGGAAAATCTGTCTTTTACCATTAAGCATGGTGTTTGTTGTCAGTTTTCCATATATGGTTTTTATTATGGTGAAACAGTTTTCTTCTATTTCTAGTTTATTGAGTTTCTTTTTCAAAAAAAAGGTGTTGAATGTTGTCAAATTATATTTGTTTATCAATTGAGATGATCGTGTATGTGTTATTCTCCTCATTCTGCTATGTAGTTTATTACATTGATTTATTTTGATATTTTGAACCATTAGTGTATTCCAGGAATAAATTCCACTTAGTCATGGTGTATAATCCTTTTAAAATAATGTTGAAATCAATTTGCTGTATTTGTTGAGGATTTTCATGAGAGGCATTGGTATGTAGTTTTGGATTTTTTTTCTTCATTCTTGTAATAGTTTTGTGTGATTTGCTCTCTGGGTAATGCTGGCCCCATATAATAAGTCAGGGAGGATTTCCTTCTCAATTTTTTAAAAAAGCTTAATTGAGATTAATTTTAATTCTTTCTTAAATGTTTGGTAGAATTCACCAGAGAAGCTATCTTGTCTCAGTCTTTTCTATGTTGGAAGGGTTTTGACTGTGGATTCAATTTCCTTATGATTTATAGTTTTATTCAAATTTTCTATATCTTCATAATGTAAGTTGTGTTTTTATATTAATTTGTTTTATCTAGGTTATATAAGTTGTTGGTTGGTCTATAGTGCTTTTAAAAAATCATTTTAGTTCCATAAAATTAGTGGTAATGTCTAGTCTTTTATTTTTAACTGTGGTTATTTAAGCATTCTCTTTCTTTTAAAAAAAGATTAATGTAGCTGAAGGTTTGTCAAATTTGTGTATCTTTTTCAAGAGTCAACTCTTGGTTTTATTAATGTTCTCTATTGTTCTTTCTTCTATTTTATTTATCTCTCTTTAAACTTTATTATTTCCTGCCTTTTACCAGCTTTGGGTTTAGTTTGTTTTTTATCTTTCTAGTTCTTTAAATCATAAAGCTAAACTGTTAATTTGAGGTCTTTTTTCTTTTAGCATTAACACCAAAAATATCTCTTCTTGGCACAGTTTTCACTGCAGTCCATACATTTTGGTATGTTATTTTTGTTTTCACTTTTATTTGTCTCAAAATATTTTATTCTTTTTTCTTGGGATTTCTTCTTTAACATATTATTTCTTTATGAGTGTGTTATTTAATTTTTATACTTTATAAAGTTTTCCAGTTCTCCATTTTCTGTTGATTTCTAATTTTATACCATTGTGATTAAAAAGATATGCTACATGATTTAAAACCTTAAAACTTTTTGTCAACACTTGTTTTGTGACCTATTATCATTAATCCTGGAGAATGTTTCATGTGCACTTGAAAAAAATGTATATCCTGCTGTTGGATAGAGGAGTTAGGTATATTTATGTTAAATCCAAGTAGTTTATAGTGTTGTTCAAGTTCTCTGTTTCTTTATTTATCTTGTGTCTGTTTGTTTTATCACTATTAAAGGTGGAGTATTAAAGTCTCCTATAATTACTATGTAGATCTATATGTTTTTCCTTACAATTATTTCATTATCGCTTCATATATTTTGAAACTCTGATGTTTGGTGCATATTGTTATAATTATTATATTGTTTGTTGAATTATCCTTTATCATTTTGTAATATCCTTCTTTGTCTTTTGTAACAGTTCTGACTTCAAGCCTATTTTTGTGATATTAGTATAGCCATCCATGCTCTCTTTTCGTTATTGTTTTCATAAAATACCTTTTTTATTTTTCACTTTTGAACTGTGTGTGTTATTAGACCTAAAGTGAGTCTCTTGTAAACAGCATAATGAAATTCTGGGTTTTTTAAATCCTTTAATCAATTTACATATTTTGAATAGGAAGTTTAACATACTTACATTTAAAGTAATTACTGATAGGAAGGACTTATGAATTTTGTTATTTGTTATATGTATTTTGTATAACTTTTTTGTCTTTATTTATTCCTTTAATTCTTTCTTTTGTGTTTAATTTTTTTAATAATGACAAATTTTGATTCCCTTCTCATTTTCTTTTTTTTTAAATTTTATTGTTGTTTATTACATCCATCCCCTTTTTGCTCCTCTCTGTCCCCTTCTCATTTTCTTTTGTATATATCACAGAGAGAATGTGTATAGAGCAATCATTTTGGTTTTAGCTACCCAGGACAGAGTTAGTCTGAAGTCTATGAACTGCGATGTTAAAATAAATTAGAAATAGTTATGAAGTTAATTATGGTGCGATGTGAACTATATTTGGTGGGGAACCACCACATGCCTTGATAGTGGGCTCTGTCTAATAATGTAGTGTCTGTACTCTTTATAAACAAGCATTTCCAGTTTTTTGCTATTCTGACCTTCACTGCTTTAACTAGAAATTTTCCAGGCCTAGGAAACCTTATTCCTAGGATGGAGTTTTCTTTCCTCTATGATTAACTAATCTGTTAGGTAGGATATAGGGGCAGACAACCTGGTGACAATATATGCCTTTGAACTTTAATTGTACCTAGACTTTAGTTAAAACCTTAACAGTCAATGTTTACATATCTAACCTGGCAGGAATGTGATAATGGAAGCAGACAGGAAACTCTTAGGGATGAGTTGGTGAATTTATCTTGTCCAGGAATCCCTGGGGAGATGTTAATGAAGGACTAGTTCCATCAGATAGACCCTGTTAACACTCCCTTGCTAATGGAATTTGGGTAAAGAAACTAACTCTCCTATGATCCAGGTATCTGTGAGAATGTCCATGGAAAAGCTCCAACCCAGTGATATCAGGTTGAAGATGACTTCTCTAAGAGTCTCTTCCCTTAGCTTTCTATTCTCCCTGTTCCCCTTTTCCTTCCCCCAATAACCTCATGGCTTAATTCCACAGTGGTCTCCAGGTGTGATTTCTCCAAGCAAGGCTGACCTTAGATAATCCATCCTCAACCAGGGGCCATATGATGAGGAATGACTCTTAAACACCTGTATCTAAACATAAATCTTCTACTCATCCTTTCTTAGTTCTAAATTCAGAATGGAATATGTTGTATTCCTTCACTACCTAGACCTTACTTTAACCATTGAAAGCTAAACTCACTAATCCTGAGGGTAACAGGAGAATTGCAATCCTCTTGCAATTTAAAACAAGCAAATACTGTTTTATTCTTGAAATCTAAAAGCCGTATTGTTGTAAAGAATGGTTTTCTCTTGTGGTCAAATTTTTGTCTCAGTTACTCTGCTTAGGGAAAGATGAGTCTGTGTAATGCAAACACAACACTCTAATCCTTCACCCTCATTTTGGCCTAAGGCTACCAAGAACCACTCAAATGTGGTCCAAATTGCCATAAACATATTGTCCAAGGTACAAATACTTATTGCCCAATACCTTTAGTCCAACACCACTATTATGAATCAAGTACTATGAAAAATGCTATTCACTGTAAACTACAGTCAAAATGCCTTGGCCCTAACAAAGTCATAATCTAAATGTTTTAATTTGCTTCCCAAACTTGTACTTCTCTCTGTTTCTCACTGCTCTTGGCCAATGCATAAGGGAGAAAATACCAGAAATGGGGAAGAAGCTGTCCCCTCCTAACACAGAGGGCATCACCCCCAAGCTGGAATTTCCCAGGAGCAGGGGAGAAAATGGCACTCGTACTGACCTGGGAGAACACCTGCACAAGTACAAGCATTCAGAGTTCATCAGGATATAAACAGAGTGTGTGTCTATCTGGTGGGACAGACTAATCTATTTCTCAATTCATTGGTGGCATTCAATAATCATTTTCATTGCAGTAACTAGTGGTGAAGCAATCTTGAAGTAACGGGCTCCTGGAATGCCATAGCAGCTTTAGGAGCCATAGAGAGCGAAATTGAGTGGTATTTCTGAGTTGACAAAGGAAAAATTTAATTAAAACTGTAAGTGACCTTCAAATGTCAGAAGTAAATAAAATGATAACAACACATTTTTGACAGCTGTCACCAACTAATAGGAATGCCATAAAAACTCGTGATCAGGGAGCATTGGTATATCCAATGTGTACCAGGCTCATCACCATAAATTTTGTCAGATAACTGCTCAGCTTGATAATAATCTTACATCAGTGCCCTGAATTAGCTTCAGCTACATTGATGGAAAGACAGGTAAAGGATCATCTCCATAACAATGAGAACCTCCTATGCTGACAGATAGCTAAAAGATTGGACATTATTTGCATAAAAGGAAAATCAAACAATTTCAAGGGAGATTATGGTAGAGCCTCCCATCAGGTAGAGCCTCCCTTCCTTTTTCTTTAATTTTGGGGTATTTGCATCTCATGCCTTGGTATGATTTCACACACACACACACACACACACACACACACACACACACACACATATATATATATATATATGTGCATAAGATAAAAAGAAATTTCACAGCTCCTCCCTTAAGACAATGTATTTGTCCCACACAGCACAAAGTTGGCTCTTCTAAAAGGTGCTGGCATCTGGAGAGAAAGAAATTTTAACCATTAAGTAGGTCCATCTGATCAGCAACTGGCTTTGCTGAGGTGTCACCAAGAGATGAAACAGAATTGAGGGCTATTAATTGGTTATGACACTTTGTTGAATGCAGCAAACCCTTCCTGTTCAGTGTCTTCATTTTAAATATTTTCTGGGCATAATACTGAAACAAAGCTATAAGTAATGCTATAAATGTAGTAATACACTGTACCCATAGCTGAACCTATTTTATATATATTTATATAAGAATGAATTAAATGTTTACAAGATATTTAAAGTACATTTTCTACTAATAGGGGAACATTAATGTTTCCTAAATAGTTCCTAAAAGCATTGCAATTAAATACAGTGCATTATTTTAAATTGTTATTATTTTAAAACTGATACTTACAATAATGTATCAATGTAAATAATGTCATTATAATAATCTAGAGATGGAACATTTGGGTTTGGACCAAGGGCCAAATCCAACCTGCTGCCTATTCCTTTAAGACATGCAAGCTAAAAATGTATTTTTACAATTTTAAATAGTTCTCTATGTTCCAACATAGCACCCAAGCTTTTGCCCTGGCCCTTAAAGCCTAAAATATTTGCCATCCAGCCCCTTACTGAATAATATTGCTGTCACTGTTCTATTTAAGAATAGAAAATTACATAGGGACACAAATGAAATCTTACATACAGCTTTAACTGTCTAAAAATGGGTGTTGGTGTATGTGATGATTCCTGATGTCTGTGCATATACATCCCTTATAAAATTGTCTACTCAGTCCTATCTCAATACCTTTTTCATCCTATCTTGATACAAATAAGGTGTGATGGGTCCCTTAAATATGTATAAATACCAATTTTTGATGAAAAAGTCTATTAGTGGTAGAAAATGAAGTTAGCTCGTGATAAACACAATAAACAGGCATTGGAGATATTGAGCTGCATAGACAAAGATGGAGGACTATCAGTATCTTGGCACAGAGATACTTAACATTTAGTTTTTCCTTGAAACTCAGACATTTTTTCTTCCTGTGTTCTACCTTGAAGGAAGTTGTGCCATTCTACACCGTCCAGAACCAAAAGAACCATGTCATTGCTGCACACTGTATGCAATCTCCTTCACATGCTTTTGTTCTTTTTCTCTTGACTTTGATCAATACAGAATTTGGTGGGAAATGTGGTTTGCAACATTGAGATGATCTGGGTCCTTTCATAATATGCACAGAAATCTCTATTTTTGCACTTGCCCAGCCAATCCTAATGATTGTTATATACTCAACAGGTTTGTGAGATTCCTGAAGGAAGGGGCAGTGTCATATAAAAATCCATCACTTTAATGCCTACATACTGTAACCCTCAATAATAAATATTTCTTACTATTGTACAGTAATAGTAACTATTACTATTACTATTTATTATTGTTATTGTTATTTTATACCATGGTGTATAGTGTCTATAATCAAGATCAATTGTTTGAAACAACTTCTCCTTTGTCATTTCAAAGACTGAATCATATAGAAGCAAACACATATTTTAGCTTGTTTTAAGACAAGAAAAAGTAAGGATGATTCTCCTATGTATGTCTCCAAGGCAAAAAATGTTCAAGCTCAAAAGTTTTCTAAGAAGCCACTGTAGACAAAAAAAATTGTACTTTAAGTCCAATTTGATTAGAGTTGACACTAGCTAGAGGGAAGACCAAGGTGTCACTAGAGAGTGCAATACATACTTGGTTAAGTCATATCCAGTCAGTAGTTATGCCCTGTGAAAATCATTAAAGAAGGCTTAGCTAAAAAATAATCCCAAATAGCTATTTTCATGCACTTAGGAGGCAAAAAGACAACAGCAAAATAGCAAAAATAAATAAAATATTTTATTGCAGCGCAGAAAGATTCTACTGACTTTAAGTAAAGATTACTGGATTCACTTGGAAATTTAATTTTGGATAATGTATAATAAAATAAATTAAAAACCTGGATTTATGCTAAATTTAGAAAGAGTGAACATTTTTATTAGGCTTATTGAGTGTAAGCCTCGTAATTTTTTATAAAAACATTTAAAACATAAAGATGAACAAGCTGTTACCATTGGGCACCAAACGTAGCTGGAAGGAGATACTACGTAGTTGTAAAATTGGAAGACAGGAAGTTTAAAAAATAACACACATTTTATATAATCTATGCATAAACATGTGCTTTGCTAGAACTCTATGATAAAACTGGTGAATCTGACAATTGGTTTAACTGTACTGATTCGATGCAGAAGTCGGGCTAATGTTCCATCTGGCTCCATGTGTACACTGCATGTTTCCAGTAGAACCTTCATCTGGATGAGTTGATGAACCAGACCAATCAAGGTTGTGCTACTTAACATCTACCCTAATATATATTTTATGAGATACATAGAGCTCAGAAGAGTTAAATAACTAACTTAAGATCATACAGTTAATGAGTGACGAAGACCAAATTCATGATTCCAGTGGTTTGGCCACCCATCCTAAACAGATAACTTCATGAAAATAATACTGAAGCCGGTTGCATGAATAACTTAATTGTAATTTTTAAAATGTCTTCTCATAGCTTATGACTGAGTCTCATTCAATTCTGAGCTGAAATTTAAAATATCAATGAATTTCATAAAAAGCTATGAAATGATTGTAGCTCTTGGTAAACTAAGTTTATAAAGAATTTTTGTGTTGGAAAACCTTCTCTCTACCTAATAAGGTAGATTTACACAGTTAATATGTAGTAAGCACTTGCCATCTTATTTAACCTTTCCTGCTCTTCATCCTGTTGTTTTGTGAATGAGAGAGAAAGATTGTCTTCCTAACTTTATTGCTGAGATAGTCACCAATATCAGCACATCTGAGACAGTGAGACTAAGAGAGAAAGCTGGGACACTATCCAGTAATTCAGAATAGCTCATTGCTTTAAGTTTGAACTTTTAGAGGCTCTCTTCACACATGTTGATAAGGTGGCATATATTTATTTTATTTCACAGTTTTATTTTATTTTGCTCTATGGGCACTTAGGGAATACATGCGTTGTTGGTGATACTAAAATTAGGATATAATAAATAGAGAATGGCAGGTTTGAGTTAACCCATATCTATTAAGCAGCTGAGTTCTTGCACACAGGCATTGTATGAGATGGACGTAGCGTGAATGATGCATTTCCCTGCCCTCAAAATGCATACAGTACAGCAAAGTTAGTACTTTGACAGATACCTTCACTATATTATTGTAATTGCTCCGTTATGTGTTTATACACAGTGCTATTTATACACATAGAGTTACACTGCATCAAACATAGGATGGAGGTTCTGAGTGAGAAATGGGTCAGGTCAAGACTGAGATGAGGTGGGGCATGGAGTACAGCCAATTAAACTCTTTTAGGCATGTTCTCATATTCTCATATACTGGCCCAGAGGATTTCAGTTTGTTCTGGTGCACTATTATTCTCAGGGCATAGGATCACCAATGGCAATAAGCAAACTACTATGATACATTCCTCAAAAAATTGCAGAGTGATTGTCAACACATTGGTTAATTAGCACCATAAAGCAGGTTTTGTAAATAGGAAAGATATTTATTTTTGTAAAGTCCTACTATCCATCCAAATGAGATCCTAGATAGCATGAATTCCCCGTCTGTGAGGCAGTGCTAGAACTCAACACCAGGTTCCCTGGCGCAAAGTCCTATAATAACTCATCCATACTGTATTATGGTAAGTGTATGAGATTGCACTGAATATGTACCTTAAAAAAGTCCCCAGTAACTGCCTTTCTGACTCCTTAATTCATTCGGTGATGGGCTTACTCTATGCCAGTACCCAGCACAGACCTTGAAGATGTAGCAATGAGCAAACAGACAATACTCTTTCCTCACAGAGCTCCCATGCTGTGGGGGAAGCAAAAAACCAATGGGAGACATAAGTAATCCATGTGTCATGTTAAATATTATACATGCTAAAGAAACATGCAATGATGGGGTTTCTACAGTCATGTGTAGCTTCACCCTAGTCATGCAGAATGCACTTGTGAATGTGTTGTGTAGGCAAATGTGTACACATTTTTAGGTATTGTGTACACTCCAGTAGCCCAGGGATCCTGACAAAGGCGATTTTAGTTCAGGAAATTTTATGGTACTTTAAATATTAGTGGACTACAGAGCTGACATATAAACCAACAATTAGATACATCTGAACAACTTTTATTTCTTAAGGTTTTTCCTTTTTGGAAGAAGAAGTACACATAAAGTTTAGTTTGTTTTTATGTAACCATGGCTAATACTCCGTTAAGATAGGCCCATCATTAAATGTTCATCAGCACGAAGTACTTACTTCCTATAAAACCTTCTGCAATCAAGCCAACCACTTACTGATGTATTTCTATTTCTACTTAAATAGGCTGAAAAGGGAATCCTTCTACAGGATCTAGATAAAGTTTGGCAATTTGAATTCTTATGGAAAATGGAATTACCAAGAAGCAACCAAAAGTCTATAGCAGAGCAGCTAAAATAATTCCTAAAACATAGCAAACACCAGTAGCCTCAAAAACAAAGGCAAAGACCAACCAGAAATCTTGTTGTGGGTAGAAAGAACTTCGATTAAGTCAACCTTATCTTTCCCTTTTTCTTTTTCTTGTTCTTTTTTTTTTTTTTTCTTTTCTTTTTAGTTAGGTGTATATGGTGCTGAATTTGTTAGGAGTATTGAATACTTTCAAAAGACAACTTTGTGTTTACTTTTCTCAGAATACAAATTCTGAACCTGGACAACACTTGGGAGATGGCTAGATATTTGAGAATCAGACATGAGTCTTACACATGCTCCAGGAGATTCTAACTCTCATCCAGGCTTGGGAAACCGTGACTTGCACTAGGAGAAATAACTGCTATGTTCGATAGCACATAAAATTTGGCATTGGCCACCAGACGGGCAAATGATTCTTACATTCTTGCTGTTAAGTATATTCAGTTCCAACTCTCCTGAAGAGACAGAATTTGTGAGATTGGAATTTGCTAGAGTAGCTAAAATAGAACATCTTTCGTAACCCCAGAAGGATTATATGTATATAGAGAGTACTTATACCTAATGTTCATAAATGGTATATATATTCTCTATATGTCTCATTTTCTAAAACAGCTCTGAATTTATTATTATGCCCCATTAGCCCCTTAGACCATTATTTTTCTGTACTTAACACTTATGTCTAGGTTATTTGAGAGATTATGTTGAGAGATCTGGAGATGTTTAGCCTAGAGAAGAAAAGTCAAATATTTGCAACTGTGTTACACTTTTCAATTAAAAAAAAAAAAAACACATATATACTCTAAGCAATGCTAGAAGATACTAGCACTAAAATTAAAGTATTAACTGGTGGGAGCTACAAAGAATTAGAATTGGACCTCTAAAAACACAAAGCATTTGACAACACCAGTTTTGAAACATTTCTGAAGCAATAGGATGGTGTCCCATTGGCAGTGCCCTCAGTAGTGTCCTTGTAGGGAAAGAGGAGGACAAAAGAATACATCCAAGGTTCTTCCCAATTTTAAGATTTTTTAACTAGATTATACCACAAACTTTAAGAGGAGCCCACAGGCCTCTCCCCTGAACAAGTTATACTTTCTACGAATTGGCGGCATACCTCTCAGCACAACTTTCCTGAGCTGAGGAAGCTCCCTTCCTCAGTGTCATTTTTCTAAAGCAGCCAATGTTACACTGGATGCCAAGGGACTTATTTTTCCTAGAATTTTAATCATTTGACAAATGAGGTTGAATTTGCATCGATGCAGCATTGTATGGTGTCTGCTTCATAACACACTGAACCCTGGCACCGCAGAGAATTGCATTATCCCTAATGGCTCATCAGGTCTGAAACTTAGGATTTGATCTTGTTTTATTATCTTCTCCAGCTCTATTCTATAGCTAATTTTTCCCCTGAAAGGAATATTATTGATTTCCTTATTAAATATTGTCTGCCTGCTGTGATTTTTTTTACATAAGGCATATGATGAATCCTTTTTTAAAAATAATGATTATCCACAACACAATGCTTGAGATACTGGTTCTCTAAGGAGAGTTTGAATGGATCTGAACTAAATACCAACTATAAAAACTGCCCTGGACTTTCTTGGATAAAAGCTTACACACCGATTCTATCTCCTCGAAAGAAAGAGTAATCAATAAGTGATTATATTCTTGAAGTAAATTACATTTCAGGTTTTGTTCTGTCCAGAGCAGTTAAGAAGTAATGATCACTGCAGGTTAAATTTAAGGATGAAAAAAGGAACTTGATATGTTGTCTGCAATGGCTGACGGAACACATCAGAATAACATTTAAAGTTGATAGTAGAATTAGCGTACCTTTATGAAACAGTATGTTCCTTTCTCAAATACACTTCTAGCTGAATCAAACTCCATGTGGAACTGCAGAGTAGAAAATTGCAGCACTCTGCCTTCTCTACATGGTGCAGTCTCTTTCAGTTTGGACCATCCAGGGATCTCATGCTATCCCCCAGGTCTCATGATGAAGACCTATCACCTAACCCCTCCCCAGATACACTGGCCTCTTCCTTCTATCTATCCACTTTAGCTGCTAGTGTCAGTTAGCTGCTTCAGCCTCAAAGTCTACTCTTAAATGAGGACCATCACTATTTCCTATTCTCATGAGTCTACCCTGGCTGATGGGTGATTTCAAGACTTAAATTTCAGGTGCTACCTTGACCTCTTTGACACTGCCAGAAAATAGAAAAGTCAGGTTCATTTTAGAATAATCATAGAAGCCTAATATTCATCCCTGGAAAAGGGGGGGGGGGTAAAAAAAACTATATAGATATGGCTGGTGTGGCTCAGTGGATAGGCACTAGCCTGTGAACCCAAAGGTCACTGGTTCAATTCCCAGCCAGGGCACATAACTAGGTTGCAGGCCAGTTCTCCAGCCAGGCTCTTAGCTGGAGGCAGGTGAAAGGCAATCCTATGTTGATGTTTCTCTTCCTTTCTTCCTCCCTCTCTGCCCTTCTCTCTAAAAATGATGAATGAAATCTTTACAAAGAAAGAAAGAAAGAAAAGAAAAGAAACCCACACATATGTTTTTTCTGCACTCACTGCTAACTGCACAGCCATGCAGAGGACCCCTGAGGCTGCTAATAATATTGCTGCATTTACTTCTGGCCCCTATTGCTAGTTCACTATGGGTAAGGTTTGTATTTATGGCAGTGTGTGTGTGTGTGTGTGTGTGTGTGTGTGTGTTCCCACCAATTAGAAACCCAACTAAGATTCTACAATTTCATTAACAATAACAAAGAGCAAGCTGAGAGACAAGCAACACAAACTGGAAGAGATTATTTGCAGCAAACCCATTCCAAAAGCAATAAAAATCAGAATACTTAAAGAGCTCCCTCAAAACAAAAGGAAAGGGGGTTAAAAAAAAGAAAGAAAGAAAAGTAGTCAAAAGCTATTAGAAGAAACACAAGTAGAAGAAAAAATACAGATACCCAATAAATGCATGAATGATTGTAACCAAGCAAATAAGGGCCCATGCACATGGCGTCTTGGTGTAAGACCTAACAATTAGTGTTGAGAGAAACAGGTCTTTATTTACAGTATGCCAACCTTCAGGGGTGCTGGAAGCACTTCAGCTCAGAGCCCTGTTCTCTTATGAGACCCAGCACTTCACTTGGTCCTCACCAGGCTATGAGCAAAAACAAGTCCATATACCTCCCCATCTCCTTACCTGTGCGTAAGCTGGCTGCGCAGCCTTTCAGTCCCTCTGGAAGGGATACCTGTGGGTTTGAAAGTTGCCATCCTCTAGCAGCAGCCCTCCCCTTCAGGATCTGGGATACATTGTCACTAACCTCCATATTATAGTCCAGAAAAACATGTGCCATGTTACACTGGATCATAGTGAAGTCCAGGAAAGGTACAAGTCCTAATAGAGTGTCCTCTACTGGAGAGATGTCCCGAGCCTCAAGAGTCCAGATAGAGTCCAGAGCTGTAAGGCAGAGTCTCTGGGGAGTTCAGAGTCAGCAGGAACAGTTACAGCAACATGACTGCTTTCTTACTAACCCAGCCTACATGGCTGGATCATCCCTAAGAATTATGTAACTGCTTGTTGCTTCCCACGTGCCACTACATCATGACCCCTCTCCCTCACGGCTGCTCACCCTCTTTTAAATCTGGACCCAGAACTTCTTATGTGACCTCATCTTCAGCTCCTCCCACAATGAGCTACATTTGCAAGTTTCCCAATATTGTTTACATTCTTTCAGCTGCCATTTTTAGCCAGGGCAACAGTGACAGTGTTCCTGGGGCCTCCACCTCCCCTGGCTAGTCAGGAGTCAAGTTACATTCTGAAAGACAAGTACATAGTTTTTGCCCTGGAGGGGAGGGGTAGTGGTGGTATAACACAGCTATTATCTAGCTATGAGCTCATTTGCCCCTCCCCTCCCCTCCCCCCCCCCCATCCCTAACCATGGGCTGCAGGGAACATTGGGGACCTTTTGCTCTGTACCCCATTTCAAAATGGTCAATTTCGCAACACAAAAGAGTATGCAAATATGAGTAAATCAAAGTCCCTGGCTCATTATATTATCAGAAATTCTAAAGACTGATATATTTTGGTCACATAGAAGTTGAAGACATGTAAAAAATATCACACTGAAGTTTTTGTGAGAGGCAATTTAAAAATGTTTGTCAACATTTAGTGATTGTATGTTTTTATTATGCAATTCTACATCAGTGGATCTAATAGAAATTACCTGTTCAAAATTAATTGTTATAATAATCAAAGGAAAAAAAAAAAAAAACATGCAATGTCCACCAGCCCTGGATGAAATGACCCAAACCTCTGGTCCCATTTACATTCTCATGCCTGAATATTACACAAGAATGGAAATGAATACATTACTAACAGCCTTAAGAAGGGTAGGAACTTAAAGACTTCTGAAGCATAGAAATCAGATGAGGTAAATGGGAGCACAGCAGGCTATGTCCTGCCCTTGAGGAGGCAGAAGCAACCTGCCTAGTGGAGGTGTAGGTAGGGGCTGGACACTGCTCCTGGAATTACAGAGGGAAACCAGGGAATCCGAGCTGAAATACAGGGACCTACTGAGGCTTGATGCCAGGAGTTTTCAGAATTTCTTCTATTCTGAGTGTTTGTTTTCCCAGTGAAACAGAAACAAGCCTATCTGCAGGGAGGTGAGGGCAATCTCCTGGGGAAGTGCCTGAGGGTCAGCCAAGAAGCAGCCCTGGGGGACAGGGGACAGGAGCCATTGGCATCAGCACTCAAGATTCTAGTGAAACCTGTGACTTTGCACTCCAGTGAGCATTCTTCTCCAGGCTCCTTTGCTGAAGGTGAGGGTGTGTGCACAGGTGTGACCTCACTTCTGGCCTGGTAAAGACAGGAGGAAAACTTGCATGTTGTGTGGGATGCCAAAAGAGTGTGTGAACCGATAGAGTTTGGAAGTCAGCATGTTAGAGAAAGTGAGCAAGGAAGAAAGATGGTCAGAGGGTGGTCGTGCTGAGGGCTTTCAGTTACTGGTCAGTACAGGAGAATATGAGCCATAGGGCTGTTCTGAGATAATAGAGTAAACATCATAGGCTCATAGGCAAAACCAAGGACCTCCTTTGGGTATTGTTTGCAGCAACATCCTCCATGTATCCCTACATCCTCCATGTACCCCTATTATCATTCAGGGTTGCTGGTTTATACGTTAGCAACAAATTAAACCTGACTAAGTGATTTGCATGAAAGGCTAGCTTCTGTTCACAGGCATCTCCAGCAGGAATCCAACCCGGTAGAGGGTGCTGCTCCACAGGGTCTTTTGCTCCCAGGCTGACAGAAGCTCTACTTCCTGCCTGCCAATTCCAGGGGAGGGGTGCAGAGGATTCCTTCTTGACCCTTCTGCTCATCAACCACTGGCCAGACTTAGACGCAGGGTTCTCCCTAACTACAAGATGCCTAGGAAGTCAGTGTGGGGAAGAGCTGGGCATTTGTGAGCAGTAGTACCTCCATCTCAGGATCTTCCAGTTCTCAGCTCGCTGCCACACTCACCACTGGTGGAAAATAAGATACTGTTAAGAAAATTAAGTGTTAGTGGGTAAACACAGCTCTCTTAAGAGTGATTTGCGTGCTAATAGCGGACTTCTGAGGAAGAAAAAACCCTGAAGCTTGAAAAAGCAAGATGCCTTAATGGAGAAATGTGACAGGATGCAGGCTTGCAAATGTCAGTGACCAGACTTGTTCTTTGGAAGCGGTGCCACCCACTCAGACTGCATTCTGCTCCTGCTGATAAAATGCACCATTTACGTAAACGTGAGACAATTAGCATGGTCGAAATATAAAGGCTAGAAAGAAGCACAAATCAAGTTGTGATGCAAGTGCTAAATAAAAATCCCATTTTATAGGGCCTTGTATGTGAGGACCCCATCCTTTTGTGAACATTAGCCAATTAATTTACCCAGCATCTCCTTAAGATATCAATTATTGAGAGCTAGGCAATTAGTGTGCGGGAGAAGGAAGGCATTCAGCAAGAGCCCAGGCAGCGTGAAATTAGGGACCAGGGCAGAAGAGAAATGCAAATCTTAATCCTTTACCGAGTGTTCTGAGCTAAAGCACCCTTGCCATCAAAGACCCACAAGTGAAGCAGCTAATCCCCAGCCACTCTGTTACGGGCAAGCGCATTTGAAGTTAAGAGATCACCAAGCGGTAAGGCTATTTTTTAAGAGCAGGATGGGCTGTTTTTCCTGCACTTCTCTCCTCAGCTCGAGCCTCATCTGTTGTTCTTCCTTTGGAACCCATGGGAGCATGATGGCATGCGGAGAGGTCTGGTCCCGAAGGAAACCGTAAATCAAGGGAAACTGAATTTTCCACCTGTCCCTTTTTTACCTTCACCCTTCCCACCCCTCTATCTTCTCTGTATTCTGGTGGCTTGTATCAAAGGTTATAGGATGTAGTGCAAGGTCTGCTTACACATGCACACACCTGTGCACACACACACATGCATGCACACACTTACCACATACACACAGATGCTCACACAAAGGTATCAGTTATGTCCAGCATGAGGGCTGACCAGGAGAGAAGGGGCTTGACTTTAATTCTGCAAGTAAGGGGGAGTCATTGAAGGCCTCAGGTTGGGAAGTGATAAGGTCATTTTTACGTTTCAAGCATTACATTTGGAAGGCAGGGGTCAAAACTGAGTAATATTGATGAGGGCCACTGCCCTGCCCAAGAGGATATGTGGAGACTGTGCTGCAATGAGGATGGAGGGGACTTGGAGAGAACCCGGCACTGCAGAGAGAACAGCAGGATTGACACACACCTGTGATGTGTGTGTGTGTGTGTGTGTCCGTCCATGCATGCACATCCACAGAGACCACTAAGGGAAAACAAGGCTTTGGGAAAAAAGGAGAAAAAAAAAAAAAAAAAAAAAAAACCAGGACATTTCCTGTGCAAATGAATACAAAGATACAGAAAGGAGCTTCTTGAGAAACAGCTCAGATCAATTACCACTTCCTATCTCAAATCTTTGCACGTGTTCTCGTCAGATTTAATTACACCTTCTTTCCCTTCACCTCCATGTGCTGGTATTTATCTCATTTCCTTGGAATTATGGTTCATTTTCATATATCCTGCTCTTGTGGAATGTTATAATTTTTTAAAGATTTTATTTATTATTTTTAGAGAGAGGGGAAGGGAAAGAGGCAGAGAGGAAGAGAGACATTAATGTATGGTTGCCTTTCACCTGCCTCCAGCTACAGACCTGGCTGGAGACCTGGCTGGAGTCCTGGCTTGCAACCTGGTTATATGCCCTGGCTGGGGAATCGAACCAGCGACCTTTAGGTTCACAGACTGGCACCTTATCCATTGTGCCACCAGCCAGGGCTAGGAATGTTATAATTTATCCTGTCGTTTTTGCTCTGGTCCCACAGCTGCAGCCAGCTCAAGACCTTGGGCAGTAGACAGTGCTTAGTAGGAAATGAGGGAAAGAGGCCCTAGCTGGTGGCACAGTGGATAAGACACCGGTCTGCGAACCCAAAGGTTGCTGGTTTGATTCCCAGCCAGGGTACATAACCAGGTTGCAAGCAAGGTCTCCAGCCAGGTCCATAGCTGGAGGCAGGTGAAAGACATTTATGTCTCTCTCCCTCTCTGCCTCTCTTCCTTCCCCTCTCTCTGGAAATAATAAATAAAATCTTTAAAAAATAAATGAATTGAAAAGAAGGTCAGAAAGAGGTCTCAATATGTGGACAGTTGCAGTATTTACCTGCCTTGATCTGAGATGCTAGTGTGCAGTTGTCGGTTATCAGAAACCGTTCAGAAATCATCCCAATATAACACTTCATACAGACATTTACATAATGCCCATCATGTATATCATTTGTAACTATAAATAAGTATTGTCCATTTATCCTATTACTGTACATTGTTATATGTCAGTCCCTAGGAAATGTGAAGCACAGGAGATGAGGGATGTTTTAGTTCAGAATTTTGGTGGATAAGAATGTAATTTTCCAATTAGGAGAAAACACTGAAGACAGAGCTATCTTCCACCACTTGCTCTACTGTGCAGAAATGCTTGTTTTCAATTCTGTGGATTTACCTTAAGAATGGCAAACTATATTCTAAAAATTCTGAACACCAAAATCCTCCATAGCAGTTTCTATGTATACTGTATGTGTGACCTAAATATTTTCCTCAAATTATCTTGAACATCTCCACAGTTTTGTTCCCCCAGAGTTAATATTCAAAGTCACTGCATTATTGTTATTGCTCATTTTGAAAATGAGTCATTTATTTAAATAATCTAGAAAAATCTTTATGGCTTATAGCCTCCACTCTGCCCCCAAAACACCACTCAATGATGTACATAATGGGGACCACATTATATAATCAAAGGAGAAATTAGAGGTGTGTTGAAGCTGTAAGTGAAACGGAAGCTATTGCGACATTAAGTGAAGTTCTTGCATTCAAGAAACGCCTCCTGCTGCACAAGGCAGAACTACCCCCACCCCGGTACTTCTCCCCACAATGTGTTGTCACAGGACTTTTTTCTCCCAGGTGAGACACATGACAGTCCTTATGCCTGACCCAGAGTCGCAGTGAGTAATTTTGTAAAGGCTTATTGTTATCCTGACAAAGTGCTACAGAGAGGTGTGCATGATTTATTTTTTAATCCGTGGTCAGGAAAGAATGAGAGAGACCCAGGGAGGGGGTGGGGGGCGTGATGGCACGAGGCCGCATCCCTATGATGGTGATTACTGCAGACACACGCATGACACACGCTGCTATGTGTTCCTGGTGCCCGTGATCTTATCTGGCCCAGGATGGCTGATGAGTGCAGGCAGCCTCCAGACGGCCTTCGATCCTGCATTGTTTGCTACACTGATGGGAAATCTCAGAGGCTGCCTTTCCCTGCTCCAGCTTGCATTCTAAAATCACATGTGTACTCCTTTGCCCTTGTTTTGTTTTGTTTTGTTTTGTCTTGTTTTGTTTTCCTCTGCTCTTCCTTTTCCTGTGCAGTTTTACAAACGCCCTCAATGGAACCCCCCGGACACGATCTTTTTGGACCCCTTCTGTGAGAGAGCCTCCAAAGCCTTGCATAAGATCCCATTATGTGATTACAGGGGACACTGAAAATCAGTGTTTTAAAAGATAACTTTGACGATTAAGTTCATTCTCCGTAGGAATCATACCTTCCTAAGGATTGAAAATAATGTAGGTGAAACACCCAGCACATTACCACAGTATAGGTAATGCAGACATTAGTTTTAGCTATTATTATCTAAAATCATCTGATTATGTGAAAATATATTCACTCAAATGCTGTATTTGTAAAATCATCAAGTCACCTCTACTGGGTAAGATAATCAATTTAACTAAATGACTGGTTGGAAGCCCAGATCTGTTGTGGAACAGAAGTTAATTGGTTGTGCAACCTTGTAATAAATGGAATAAAACATCTATCTGCCTCTCAATATTTTTGATAAATCTCAGACAATGTGGGAGCATAGCTTACATAGGAACCAGGAGGCTTGGATTCAAATCCTAGGTCACCCTCTGAATTCTGAGAAATCATTTTATACTCAATTTTTCATCTACAAAACAAAGACCATAATAGTACCAAACCTAGTATGATTGTTTAGAGGATAAAATAGCTCAATATCATGAATACACACATACACACACACACACGTATATACATATGTATATATAGTGGTGAATGCAGAGACAGACAACTAAAAGGTACATTTATATTTTCCCTTATTATTATTTCTGCTCAAAAGAAGTCCCAAGCAATGACGGCCACATTGCTAAGAAGTCCCAAATCCTCTATATAGCTTATAACCCCTCTCTACTGACACAATTCTCTTTTTAAAAAGTCATAACAATTTATTCATAATTGTCCAAACTGAAAAATATCCCAGATACCCATCAGCAAGAAAATGGGCACATAAATTATGCACATTCGCACAATGGAATGCTATGTAGAAATAAAAATACACCACTGCTGCAAGCAGACACATGGATAAATTCAGACATCATGTTCAATGAAAGGAGCCAGACACAAAAGAATACACACTGTATTACTCCATTTATATGAAATTCAAGAACAGGCAAAACCAACCAATTGGGATGGAAGTCATGATGGCAGTTACCTCTTGGCGGACACTGACTTCCAAAGCATATGGACAAACCTTTCAGGTGCTATAGAAATCCTGATCTGGGTGATGGTTACTGAGGAGCATACATATGTAAAAACCATCAAATTGTATATGTAGGATTGGGGCACTTTACATACGCTTTACTTTGTAACTTTTATTGTTGACACTATTACATACATCCCCATTTTTCCTTCCTTTGCCCACCTCCACCCAGTCTCCAACCCCCTTCCCTCTGGCCATCACCATACTCTTTGTCTGTGTCTATGAGTTATGAATGTATGTTCTTGCTAATCTCTTCACCTTCTCTAATCTAGTGCCATGCCCACCCACACCTTTGCCTCTGACAGTTGTCTAGAAAGTGTTTTGCTGAGTGAGACAAGCCAGTCAAAGAAAGACAAATACCATATGATCTCACTTATATGTGGAATTTAATGAACAAAATAAACTAATGAATGAAATGGAAACAGAGGCATGGATACATGGAACAGACTGATACAATTTATCTTCATTTATACAGTAATCAAAAATGACATTATGGCTGCATATTTTTAATTATCTTTTATCTTTCTTTCTAGAGTTATACAACAACCAATGCAGGTAAGCTAAAGGAAAGAAAAAGGCTATAATCCTAAAATTTGATACAGATTCTAAACTTCATAAAACAGAGGCTATATCTCTGGCTGTATTGTTATTCAAGCATTCAAGTAATTTAGCATGTACAAGGTCACTCATGTGGTTGCACAGGTGGTGGTCTGCCCAAGGACCCTTGACCTAGAAAAGGAATGCTGTCAAGTTCCTCACTACAATTCACTAAGGCAAGTTCTGGGACACAAATCTGTGGCTTCATGGAATAGGCGGTGCCTGAGGGAATGAGGACATCCTGGTAAACCTAATGTGAAGTGAGGAAGACAGTGACACTCTAACCAATGTATATATTTGTATACTTAAATTGCTGAATAGGATCTGAGATTTGTAAAAGGTGTAACAATTATAGTAAGTTAGTCAAAGATATTTGAATGCAGGGTTATATTAAAAGAGAGATTCTAGAATTTAAGAGAAAGAGGAGAAAAGAAGAGAGGAAGGAAAGGAAGGGAAAAGAAAATAATTCACTCAGCAAAAAATGAGGAGAGAGAAGGAATTGGAGTGAAGAACTTGAACTCTCCCAAGAATACACATTTTTTTTATTGATGTCCACAAAATAATTATAAAAATAAATTATCTGAACAACAATAAAATTTAAAAAATAATAATAAATTATCTGAAACAATTGGCATAAATATTCAAAAATACAAAATTATTTATTAAACCTACTATAGCCTAAACTTAGAAACCATTATGGTTACTAGGAGAAAAAAATATAAAATTATTTTTTGCACAGGGATAGGAAACTCAAAAGCCATAACACAGAAATGTTTTCTAATAAAATATTATTAAAGACAAAGACAACACATTGAAAAAACCTTGAAATACATAAAATAGGCAGAGGATTAAACAAAGTTTTTTACAAACTGATAAATATGTACAAACACCACAACAGGAGAAAACAATAATAAGAATTTCCGGAAAGGAGAAATAAAATGACTGATAAACCAATTAAAAGATAATGATAACTCACGATTTCTCTAATGACCAAAAAGTAAAGTTAATAACTGGACACAATTTTTCACTAAACGAGGCCATAAAAGGTTTTTCAATATCATAATGTTGCTGAGCAAAGTGGAGCCCATTCATGTGGGGCCTTGGTGTAGCACAACAACTAGTATTGAGAGAAACAGGTCTTTATTTACACTTTTCCAACCTTGGAGGGCCTGGGAGCACCTCAGCTCAGAGCCCTATTGTCCTGCAAGGCCCCACACTTCCCTTGCTCCCCCAAAAACTGTAAACTAAAACCAAGGCCAATAGTTCCCCATTGCTTATCTGTTAGCTCTCTCCTTCAGGATCTGGTGCATGTTGTCTTCAGCCTCTGTATAATGGTCCAGGAAAGCATGGGCTGTGCTACACTAGATCATGGTGAAGTTAAGATATATACAAGTCCTAAGCATGTCCTGAGTTCCAAAAGCCTAGATAGAGTCCAGGTCTGCAAGGCAGGGTCCTTGGTAGCTTTGGAATCAGCTAGAGCAGACACGATCAAAGCAGCAGCATGTCTGCTTTCTTACTAGCTCAGGCTGTGTGGCAGAATTCTGACTACAAACTGTACAGCTACTTATCCTTTCTCACATGGCTGCTACAACATCCTCCTACATCATGGCACATCTTTGTCCTGCTTCTCCAACATGCTCCTTTATCAGGCACCTTCCTCCATTGCTCTCCAACATGTTCCTCTTTCTTACTCCAGCCCTTCATCCAAAACAGCATGGAACCTTCTTTCACAACAGACCTCTTGATGGATGGCTGGGTGGGGTTGGGGGTTCCTCATGGCTCCCTCATAATTTTTGATGCTGACCCCAAGCACCATATGTCATTGTTATGAAAAGTATCACCCTCCCTTTTACCTGAGCAACAACTCAGCTATTATGTAGCTAGCAGCTTGCTGTACATATGCAACGTACCTTAAAAGCTGTATTATCTCCTTCCCTCATCTCCCAAATCATGGGCTGTGGGGATTTCGGGATCCCTCTTTTGCTCTGTTAGAATAATATCAATAATATCCAGTAGATAAGATCATAAACAAAACGGTACTGCCATACTTGATATAAAAGTGAAAATTGCTACCTTTTAGCAAAATAACCTGGAGGTAAGTATTAAATTAAAATTACACCAATTCCTTGACCCAACCAACAATCTTCCTTTGATAAGCTTTTATCAAAACATACCCACCAGTAATTGGTAATTCTGATCTGTTAACTTTCTTTGATTGGATTAATATTTCCTCATAAATATTGAGCATACCAATATGTCTTTAGAACTTATTTTAGATAAAATTATTTCCAAATATGATCAATTTCATTATATTTTTATTTTAAAATTAAAATATTATTATTCCCATTAGGACCTTTATTCAGATGTGTTGTTGAGAGACTACAATTTGGAGGACAGAATTCAAGGAAGATCTGGAGACAGCCCTTATTTAGCATGCTCAGATGTTTTACAAAATAAAGCCAGCGATTTCCATTTTTACAGAGCAAATCTAAATTCCTGACTTTCCTTTAAAAGTCTGGCCTGACCACAGGGAGCCCCTATTCCCTGATGGCTCAAGTCTGAGGTATTGATTCCCTATTCCAACGAGATGTTCCCATATGCCTTCTGTTCCCTCTGAGGCCCTGCAGCCTCCCGAGCGAAGGCTGAGTTTCAGAAGGGTTAAATACAACCTTTATGCTATGCTTACCTCGCTAACATAGCTTTTATACATGCCTTTGACATAGACGATAGTTCTTAAAAACAATTATGTTAAATAATTTCACAACATTTTAAACTTTCCATCTTTGAATGTGAAAAGTGAACTTAGAAGTTCATTATTAGCCTGGTGTATATTTAAATGGCTACTTAATAAAATGGTACAAGTCCATCAAGGATCGTGACAGAATTACAACTATAATTTAGTCCGAACTCATAGCCTCCTGTGGTTTTTAGTGATATTTCCAAAGTATTCTTGTGCAGTAGATGGCATTACATTGCAATACAATTTGCAATTTAAGACTTCAGGCAAAATAAGAATTCTGCCTGGAAGATACACATATTCTTTAAAACAGTCATCTCTTAACTTTCGGAAGGAAAAAACACATCTTAGAAGCTACTGACTTATATTAATCAACCAATATATTCCCAGGACTTTTAACTATTTTTTTTTTACGTCTGTGCTTTTTGTTAAACTTCAAAAGTGAAAAAAATACATGATTAAATAGTATTCTATGACAATAAAACCCCATTATTCTGCAAGCATGTGTTCACATTTATACAGGAGAAAAAAAAGATAATATTTGCAAGATGATTTTAAGGAAAGAAGCAACATGCAGTAACTATTAGCATTTGACAGTTCACCTTCCATTGGAGAAATAGATCACAAGTTAAAATAATTATGACAGTAATTGATAATCCTATTTCTGAATCACACATCTCCCAAGATGCTTGTAAGATTAACAAGAAGGAATGTTTGTGATGCATAATCATTATTCATGTACCTAATCATTAGAGAAATATTTCTGAAAAATGGATGGAAAGGGCTGGCGCATTGCCTCTGGTCACAATATTTATTAGGAGCTAGGTAGAAGAAAAAGTATAATAATGTGTCCAACACCCTTTAGCATACCAAAAAAATGAGAATTGTTTTCAGTTATTGATTCACATACATCCCAATTTTTAAAATGACTCTTGCAAATATTATTATTTCTATAAATGTTATCCTTTTAAACTGGCTAAAAGTCAAATATCAGCAAATTAATATAAACAAAGAATAATTGTTATAAAATGTATAAATTAGGTTTATGTATAGATGATCACCTCTAATCTGATGAATTTTTATGTATAGTCATTAATGAAAAATAGAACCATTCACATAAAATCAACAGAAAGATACTGCTTTTTAAGGTTCCTCATAATTTTGAAGAGTGAAATGATAGCTCAATAATCACAAGTGTGATATGGGCAGGAAGCTGGCTGAAACCCTACCAGAACATTCATGGAGATGAGAGGATAAAGGGACTGGAGCCCAAGGCCTAAGAGCCTGCTGCTCTCCTTGACCACACACAATACCACCCTTCCCTCTGCAGCTTTCAAATTCTCATTGGCAGGAAACAGCTAAAACTTACCCTAATTCAGTGGGATCATCTCTTCATGTGCTTGTAAGACTCTTAATATGTGTTTAAAAGTTCCAGTTTAAATGTTTTTATTAATTTAAAAAGTAAAAGAAAAGATGAACAATCCAGTCTTGCTTTCATTGGCTTGTTTCAGTGGGTGCCATGTTCAGCTGCCCATGGGAGTGGTCACAATAGCTATGACCTGGCCACCTGGGTTCACCCCTCAGAAAGAGGCTGGGAGGGGATAATTTACTAAAAATACCTTTGAAGAGGGGTCTATCATCCAGATGTGGACAGAGAGCAGACGTCTACTAATTTTTGTGAACATAGGTCAGATTCAAGTATGGAAGGGCCAGGTTTGCCTATGATTTGGGGAATAGAAGTTGCTTTTTCAGGAATCTGACAGTTACCCTCTGAATCCTAAATGATATTATAACTAAAGCTCTAAAAGAAATTTAATAGCTAAGTGCTGTTTAAAGTAAATGTTAATTAAAGTTCTATGATCTTTACCTACTTAGTCTGGCCTATAAATACCTTCTCCCTAACATAGTAAAAATTACTATTTGATTAGTACAAGTTGCAAATAATTTAGAATTATTTTTATCCATCATCTCAGTTAAAGAATATAAAAAGGTGATGATAAATAACAGAGAAGTTTCTACTCAATTTTTCCTGTTTCTTTTTTTTTTGTTTTTTTTTTTTTATGTAGGATATTTGACACAAAGAATTGTCATTATTAAGAATAAAGCTAGTCTAAAAGTTGAGGGAAAAATTGGCATATTATCTATAATTTTGGAGAAGAGAAGGGAAGCATAATTACAAATTATGTAGTCCTTGGAAAAAATATCTCTATGAATTTTGAGAAAACATTTCCCATTCAGATTTCAAATTGAATAGTTTCCCATCAAAAGGCATTTTCTGAGGCCTTTTCAGTGACGTGATTTAATCATGGAGTGAAATGAGGTTACTGAATCCAGGGAGGTTTCTAAGGCCTTTCACCGAAATTCAAAGCCTGTTAAATTTGAGGCAGATCACCTTGTCATTAAGGCTCTGTAACTCCTTCCTTGAAACCTTGCTATGTTCAATTCACCAAATTTTTTAAGTATTATTCATAATGGATGGTAGAGCCAGGGCCTTTTGCTCTGTTACCTAATCATTTTGAAAGTGCTTACTTAATATTTTACAGATTTAGAGTTTTCAAGGGTATGTAAATGGTTCCCTATGCCAGAAGTAGTTGGCCAAAATGAATTATTTTTTTCTAAAAGCATCTAATCTACTCATTAAGATTCAAATGCAAGCTTTGTTCGTAATGTATCTGTTACATACACGTGCATGATGAAATGAGCCTTGAAAACACTCTCCATAACCACATAAACTATGTTGGCTGCAGGCATTAAAAATGCGTAATTTTTTTTAAAGATTGTATTTATTATTTTTAGAAAGGGAGGAAGATAGGGAGAGAGACATCAATATATGGTTGCCTTTCACTTGCCTCCAGCTACAGACCTGGCTGGAAATCTGGCTTGCAACCTGGTTATGTACCCTGGCTGGGAATTGAACCAGCGACCTTATCCACTGTGCCAACAGTCAGGGCTAAAAATTAAGGATTTATTAAAGTTCTTCCTCATTTGTTTTTTGTTTGGAATTATTTATTGGTCAGAAAATAAGTGCCTGACAGAAAATAGGCAGTCAGCTAAGTGTTGGTTGACTAAATGAGTAAAAAGAGGTACCTTTGTTAATACTGTGTGTTTTTAAGGCTACAGCAAAGTACCAGCAGCATTGTGTATCCCTCAAACCATAAACATCAGGAAATACAGACATTCTGCAAAGACACAGGAGAGCTTTGAGGAAGTGGTGGCCTCCCAGAAAGGTGGCAGCAGCCCCACGGGTTCACTTGGGTCTAAATACGTAGGAGATCATTTCCACTTATCAGATGTATATAAAAATCACACAAGATGTCATAGTTTCAAATTCTTACTAGGGATTCCAGGTTCACACATATAGAACAACAAAGGACTATGGATTTAAAAACCTACTAAACCTGGTGTGAATTTTTTTTAAACTAAGTATAGACTTTTTCTCAGACTCTGTAAGAAATATCCTACTCTGAAAGTTACTGCTTATATATATTTTTAAGAAGATCCAAACCAGGAAATTAAAAATGGATCATTCATTTATAAGTTGTCAATACTTTGTAATCTTTGGATTAAGAACCAATAGAGATCTCTGCCTCGCTTGTTTTCCTGACAACTACTGTGCAAAACGCAACCACGAAATCTTTGACAACCTCATAATGTCACTTGGAATACTTTTTCTTTAAATGTGACAGCTTGTTCCTAATACGTCAATGTGCATGTATTGAAGTTAGTTCCTTTTTGCCAAAAATGAACATAACTTGCAGGTGCCTGGTGATTTTTTTCATAAGTTATTTGAAATTGTTTAGATGCTATAAGCCCATTGAGAATTTAATATACTTCCTTAGGCAAAGGATAGAACTCCCTAGACTCACTTCATTCTTGGCATGAAAAACGTGTCTTTCAATCAATGGCAAAACTGTCTCCCCTTATTTTTCTTTTCTTTTCTTTTTTAAAGATTTTCTTTATTTTTAGAGAGAGCAGATTGAAGAGGGATAGGGAGAAAAACGTTAATGTGTGGCTGCCTCTTGTGCACATGAGGATCTGGCCAGAAACCCAGACATGTGCCCTGACTGGGAATTAAACCAGTGACCCTTTGGTTTGCAGGCTGGCGCTCAATCCACTGAGCCACACCAGCTAAGGCTACTTATCTTTTTATTTGTTTTCTTCTTAGCCCTTTAAAGGAAAATTTTTCCTAGAGTTATTTATCTATAGACATCAGCTCACAAAATCAAACTCTGCCAATGCCCACGCAATGGTAGAACAAATGGGAAATCCATTATGTTTCAAGTGATTGTACTTTTAAGACAAGACATTGATTTATGTAACATTAGTTGCTTTTTATTATACTTATTTGTACTGATGATATTGGAACTTTTGCTATGCCAGCTTTGTCCTCAGAACTTCATATAAATTAATTAGCACATTGAATACTCACAATTACTCTTTAAGGTGAGTGACACAACCATCCCCATTTTATATTTGAAGAAACTCAAATATATTTGATTTCCACAAATCTTTTGTTTCATACGCAGTCCTACCATCCTGGTTTTCAGCCAAAAGAAGTAGGTTGGCCCTGGCTGGTAGCACAGTGGATAAGGCGCCAGCCTGTGAACCCAAAGGTCGCAGGTCCAATTCCCCAGCCAGGGCACATAACCAGGTTGCAAACCAGGTCTCCAGTCAGGTCTGTGGCTGGAGGCAGGTGAAAGGCAACCATACATTGATGTCTCTCTCCCTCTCTGCCTCTCTACCTTCCCCTCTTTCTAAAAATAATGAAATAAAATCTTTTTTAAAAAAAGAAGCAGGTTGGATTCCTGGGAGACTGGTTAGTGTTCCACCTCCAGGACCAAGCTTCCCGTTCTCTTCCCACTGCAGACAGTAGGCCCAAAAGAAAGACTCTATAGCACTCATACCTACTCTCAGTCCCATGAGAAATGTTAGTTTGTGTTCTTGGATCTGCCAGAGTGACTTCTAAGGACACTTTCTTATGCAAGTATTGTTCCCACCTAATTTAGATCATGGATTTTACTAGAATATTAATGTTCTCTCTTTTTTCCTGTAATTTCCACTCAAATTGATTATATTGTCCTCTTGTAATTCTGCCTTTATACACTTTATTTTTTACTTTCTTTAAAATTTAGCAGCCTGGGACTAGCATCTCTAAAATGCAGGTCTGAGCATGAATGCCATTCTGCTGAGTTTGGTATATAAATGCCTACATGCCTCTCTGTCCCACTCCTCACCCTTCCTCCACGAGCTCCCTGCTCTGGGGCAGGTCCCACTATACACCTAGAACTTGCAATTTCTCAAAGAGAGGAGTCATGATCTCCCACATCTCCATGTCCTTGAATATATTGTCTCCTTCACTGAGAGCACTCACTTCCCCTCTTCATCTAGATCACACCTCCATTTGTCCCCACTTAGATGAATCATCACTTCTCCTGGAAAGTCTTTTCTGACACCTCTGAGTGAGGTGATGTTTTCTACTACCATTGCAAGATGGGTTTATTTCTAGTCTAACGGTCCCTACCACCACTTAGAGAGAATTTTCTTGAAAGCAAGGGTTCTCTTTTTCAAATCTGCTATCTTGAGCACATAATACTGTTAAGAAAATGCAAGAAAAATATGTTGAGTTGAATGATACACCAACTTAAAGACAAGCAGCCCTCTGAATACTCAAATCTCTCACATAAACAGGTTCAATGCAATGTTTCCATGGCCAAGTGAATCCAAGGATGGTGGACAGAATTAATAACCCCCATCTAAAATTGTAGCCTGAAGTAATGCTTAAATGTCAGAACTAACATGAGTGGTGAACATATGCCTTCAAGGATAGCTCAGGAAAGATCTTGAAATAAGGTCATGATCACATACCTCATGTTCAATATGAAGACCTTAAGAAATTAAGGACATATCATATAATACACATGCCTTAGAGCCTTGGTAAATCTTTTTAGTCTGAGGTGGAGTAATGCTCGCATGAATTTCCAATTGCAATGCCATCATTTTCCACTATTAGAACACTATCGTTACAGTCATGTATATTTTGTATATTATTAATTTCCCTAAGGCTTCTGAGAAGGAAATTCAAGCCAAAAACTCTCTACTTTGCTCTGTTTCTGAAATAAATCATTTCTTTCTATTTCTCTGGATCTATATTTCCATCAGGGCACTGCTCTTAGAATTCTCCTATTGCAAAATATTTCTCAATTGATTTTACTTAGCAGGAAAACTATGGAGGATTTGACCAGGGTCAGCTTTATTTCCAACATTTTATTTTAAAAGATGTGCTATCAAAAAGCAATGCCTTCCACTCAGAACTGTTTAGGGGTAGGAGGAAACACTGAGAATGTCAGGCTATATCTCCAAGTAACCTCTCCTATGGGAGAAATACCCAATTTGAGTGTAAACACATAAATAGGATTTATCCATGAAAAAAAAAATCACCTGATCTCAAAACTTTTGAGTTATTTATTTTCCAGTTGAACTAAAGAGAGCATTGAATTAGTGCTTAGTATGCTCTAAAAAAACAAAGGACTATGGGAGAAGGGATGTCCTGGACCTGAAACACATTTCCCAAATTGGCTGAACACATTTTCACAAAGGAGTGGTGTATATTCTCCATTCAAATGTTAGGAAAATAATTTTACACTTCCTTTACTGCCAAACCTTCAGTAAGTTTAATAATTAGTTAATATGTTATAAGCCTACAACATTAAGGCATAATGCATTTTTTTTCAATTCTTACTGATCACAGAACATTTGTCACAAGTCACATACATTAGCTAATTAAGGAAAAAGATAACTCAGTTTAGAAAGTCTGAGGGTTTAATTATGAAGAAGTTTGAGTTTTAAAAGTGCAAGCGGAAACTAAATGAAAGCAATTTAATAATTTATTAGGAAATATGAAAAATTTTTAATGTTCTTGACTCTGCATTTTTATAATATTTCCATGTATGACATTTTTGTAAACTCAGTTTTTTTTCCAGTGGATAGGGAAGTTTTTACAGGCCCTAATTAAATGCCATCCTTATAAAAGTTAGATGCTCAGATATCAGACAGTCTGTATTTCATCCGTTGCTTCATTTGTAGAAAGGCATAAATCAAGTCAGAAAAAAAAAGAAAGCCAGACATCTGTAGTCACATGTTCTACACAGAGATCCCTGACCTATAAGCATAGTCAGCAGATTGTTGAAATGGAATAGCCTTCCATTCCTAATTTGTGGAATTGCCATGTCTACTTTCACCTTGTTTTCTTGTCAAAATGAATTAGGAAATAATGTAGAGAAATTGTTACTTCTTTAAGTGATGTTTTGTAACCACTTCCTGCTAAGAGGGAAATGAGAACTGTGGTATAAAGGCTCAAAGATGTTTTCATGAATGAGTATCAGTTTGAGATCAAGAATAATTTCTCCCAACTATAGATTTTTCCACAGTGAGACATTTTGTTTAGGCCAATTCAAGACATTACAGATACACACAGGTATTCTTTAATGCAGTCTGCTAGGACTGCTGTGAAGTTGTTAATCTTCACTTAACCTATTTGTGAAATGAGCAATGTGTAAATTCCATTCCATTCAGTGCAATTAATATTTATGGACAACCATAGGGTGCACAGCACTGCACAAAGCACTGTAAGGTCAGGCAGTGAATCAGACACAGGCTCTATGACAAGCTTTATGTCTTTCTTCTCTAGGGAACATTTATTCTGGCTTTGAAACATATGAACAAGCAAAATGGGGTCATGTCAGAAAAGAACACCACTGCTTAAAGTCAGGGTGGAATGACCTTAGGCCGTTTATGTGGAACAGGCTCCACCTCAGGAGAGCTCTGGGTAATCCTGAGCACTGGGCTGCATTGAGGCATGTGCCGAGGTGACCATAGATTCTGATCAAAAATTATTCTGTGAATTTCCCAGTTGTCTGTCACACAATAGGAAATCCAAGAATGCCTGTGAACCTTGCAGGTCTTTTGTCTTCAAAGTCACCTCTTAAAATCCAAGCAGTCAGCTTGGCCTAGGAAAATAACATCAGTTTCCTAGTTCTTATATCTCCCCATTTCTCCCCATAAAATGAGAAACTAAAATGTCAGATCTTACTTATTTCAGCTCTAACCCGATTTTCTAAACTCAGCTGTGATATTTGTGTCAGTTTTTCTTCATTTTCCATCTTCGTTCACAACTCCTTTCTTCTTCCACCCTGGCTTCTGCCTGCAACGTTTACCTTCCTACCTACCTACCCCTCAGCTAAATCCATTCACAGCTCAGGGCCTGATCCATGACAGCCCCCTAAATGTTTGCTTCCTTTCCCTCATATCAGCAGGTGACTTTTCTCTTACACTGTACTAGGCATCCTCCTTCCCTTATTGTAAATCTTCCAATAATGAGCTTTATGTTAGTTTTCATTAGGTCTAGCACATCTTGTTCATTGCCTTACGCAGAGCAGTCCTTTAGTAATTATTTCCTGTATTACAATAACTCCCAAAGAAAGGCAGAATCCAAATTATGGTGAATCTTCACTTAAAATGAAGTTAGTCATAAGCCCATATAAACTTCATAAAAGTTGTGTTCCTTCTCCTCAAGAAACACACACACACACACACACACACACACACACTAATTTCTGTATGATTACAGATGGCCACAAGAGAAACTAATCTCATCCTAACATTGGGGTGGGGAGGAGTGAGGAGTTTGTGCACTAAGTTCTTATCTCTGTCCCTCTCTCATATCATCAATCACCCCGTCCAACCTATGGAAGGGATAATAGCCTAGATATAAGAGCACATTGGATTTCTCCAGGTAGGTAGCATTGTTTTCAACTTCCATTATTCTCCCATTTTATCTCATTTTTTAAAAATCAATAACTTTATTTTAGAGACCCAGAAAATTCTAATGTGTGTTACTTACACACAGAAGCTTTGTGGTGTAATTCCTAGATATGGCATCAGAAAGCATCAAGGCTTCTAGACACAGTTTTCATTTGTAAGAATGAACTGTCTGGTCTATTTTAAAAATTTGGAGAATGAAGTGAAATACTATAACATGTTTTATGTTCAGTATTATTGCAAAAAGTCAATGCTGAAACTAGGTACCTTCACCCAGTAAGTAAATTGAATGTATTTTTTGTCATCCCAGCCAGTCTATAAGCTGTCACATGGATGGGTTGCTCAAGGTCTCAGGAGTTTCTTGTAAATGGTGAGATCATCACAACCAAGTAATTGTCAATGATAGAACCAGCTATTTGGGTTAGGATTGTTCCTTTTACAACCGTTTTCTCCTAATATGCAAATACCTTTATGCATAATTTTTCCAGTTGGTTTTTAGAATGATGACACTAATTTTCATTTAATCTGAAAAATAATAAAACTAGAAACAACAAGAAAATAACTTAACTATAACATTTTGCTATCAAAATCAGAATCATTCACACTCATTCTTTGGTAAGATATATATGTTATTTTATAAAAATGAAATTATGTAAATTTTATAAACCCCACTTCCTCATTTAATATATCATTATTTTAAGCCTATTCAAAGAATTTTACACTTCCTTATTTTACCATTGTTAAGGAATTTAGATTATACATCATATTTGGTTGTTACAAGCAACACTGCACAGAACAATGCTTTTCATTCTCAAATTTATAAATTTATGGACTTCATAGTCTTGATTCACAGATCCGCTATTAGCTGCTACATCTCCAGTACAGGGAGAAAGAGAAATTTGGTTACAATAGATTAAACAAAGGTTATATTTATTAACCCTTATTTAATCATCACAGCCAAGCAAACAACTTTAATCAAAAGAATAAAGCTGAAGCTCAACATTTAAACTGTGCATAAAAATGCAGCACTTAATCTAATCAAGTTGGCCAACAATGAGCACACCGCATTTAATGTTTGCTCTTCAAACCTAGAATTCATTCCTTCTGTCACTCTAATTCCTGAACCCAATTTGGAAATAGTTTGTATTATATGCTATCTCACAGCATTTTATATTTGCTAACCAAATAGAATGTGTTTAAAGACTTTGTCTTTCTGAATGTGACATTGTTAAAAATCAAAGGTGTTTAACAGTTACAGCTGCTAGTGGAATAAGGAATGTATTCTTAAATGTAACAAACTACACACACACATACATACACATGCACACACAAATATAATGCTGATTCTCTACTAAAGTAGGCTTTTCATAATAGAAGTAAAAATGAAATATATATTTATATACATAATATAAAATATGAATATATATATTATATACATAATCTCAAGTGGACTAAATGTTACATCTAGATGATCACATTAATGAGCTATTTTATCATCTATGTATAGCCTTCTCTCCAAAGCAGGTATTTCCAGGGAGGAGAAATGCATGTGTGCAAAAAGGGTACAGATGAAAATAACATGCCCCCCCCCCCAACACTTCTCTGGTAAAAAGAGAAAAACAATGGACCGTGTAAGCTCTCAAGACTTTTCTCTTTGGTTTTCCTCACATATTATCAAGATTTTCTGAGTGAATCTCATAAAACAAGACTCAACTGGAGACTCTGTTACCCAAGATAAAGATGGTATCTAGGCAGGCTAATGACCCGACTGGACAGGGTACCTCACTGGTGTGAGGAGGAAGGGAGTCAGCAAACTCATTGCTTCTGAGAAGCTGAGATACCATTTTCTGCTGTATGGCCCTCCAAACAGATTAACTTTGACTCATGGGATGATTGACTCTGCATTCATTTTTTTTTTAATTTTATTATTGTTGTATTACATCCATCCCCTTTTTGCTCCCCTCTGTCCCCCTTCTGTATTCATTTTTAAATTTACTTTCAACACAAAATCCTCCTGATTTTAGCCTGGAGTTGTTCTAGACTCCAGAATACCATAGTTAGCAAAATAGACACCCAAAAACGTCCTACCCTCACAGAGCTTCAATTCTAGTGGGAAAGATCCAGAAGAAAATTCCAATAGTACATGCCATGATCAATGCCATGAGAAAAACACACCAAGGAAGAAGAATGCTGGGAGCTTTAAGTCAATTGGTTGGGCAAAGCCTCCCTGAGAAAATTGACAGTTGAGTGAAGACCTGAAGAAGGCTATAGATAGCGGCCAGAAGTATTACCAGAATGAGCATGTCCAGCAGAGGTCTCATGAGGGCCACAACCTCACACAGGATGCTGATGCTTCAAGTGCACTTGAAAGCTAGTCATTTTAAAAGCTCTCAGGTGTTATATTAGCTTTAGGTGTACAACACAATAAATAGACATTCATAAACCTTACAAAGTGATCCCCATAATAAGTCTAGTATCCATCTCTCACCATACATAGTTATTACAATATCATTAATGGTATTTCTTATGCTCTATTTCATATCCCAGTGACTATTTTGTAACTGCCAATTTGCACTTCTGATTCCCTCATCTTTTTCATCCAGCTTCACAAAGTCCTTCCCATCTGGCAAACCATCAGTCTGTTCTCTGTGTCTATGGGTCTGTTTCCATTTTTGTTTGCTCAGATGTAATGTTCTTAACACATTATGGACTGGCAATTTTATAGCAAAAGGTAATACAAGTGTTAGCACGAGTTAATTCATTATTGGTCAATAATGTTTCAGCTTGAAAACATGAGTTATTTTCATGATTAGTCAACAATGTGTTAAGATTCCACATATAAGTGAAATCATATGGTATTTGTTTTTCTCAATCTGACTCATTTCACTTGGCACAATACTCTCTAGGTCCATACATATTGTCGCAAAAGGTAAGATTTTATTTTTTATGGCTGAGTAATATTTCAATATGCACCACTTCTTTGTTTATTCATCTATTGGTGGAGGACACTTAAGTTTGTTCCTAATCTTAACTATTGTAAATAATGCTGTAATGAACATAGAGGTACGTATATCTTTTCAAAATACTATTGTATGTCAACTGTTACCTGAAGAGTCAATTTTTAAAAAGTAAAATAAAATAAAAATAATAAGTCTAGTGATGTCTAACATAGTCTAGTTGAGAAACATGAGTTTTTAATGAATGGACAGAAAGTAGAGTACCTTGGTGCAGAGCCCAGGAGACTGGTGACTTAGGAGGAGGGTACTTCTATGATTCCTTCCCTAGCCAAGCTAAATGGGAAGCCCAATGAGCTGAGCATCAGTGTGAACCATGAGCTTGTGGAGGTTGTGAGGACAGGACATGAAAAATATCTTTGAGGATAATGAGAGTATGCATAGACTAGAGAAATGTTGCATTATTAGATTTGTGGCTATGAATTTAGACTTAGACTATTCCTAGTGTATGTGTCTCTTGTTCAACATTTTGCCATACAGGTGCAGGGATGGGATAAGCAGAGTTAGATTTAACTGTGCCTGTAGTCTTACACCAATTCCCTTGCACTTCTAAGAGAGGATCTTGGGTGTGATGTCCCAATTTGTCTGCCCTTAGAATAATCCCATCTTTTCTAACTCCTAAGCAGGGGGAGAACTGAATCAAAACAATGATATTTTTCACAAAGATATCTGCATTCTTTCCTAGCCCTTCTTTGTACTTTCTAATTATTCAGTATGATCTTTCTTCTCTCTTGTTACTTCATGTTCTAGATGAAGAGACAGACACAAAAAAGAAATTAACTGATTTTTCGATGCTCATAGAGCATAGTTATTACCCTTAGGAAGCCTCCCCTAACACCACATGACTCCCTAAACTGGACCGTAACTCAGTGCCCAGGCTCCTGGCAGGGCCACCCTGCTGGCCATTTCAGCTGTGAGGGACAACAGTGGCAAGAGTGATAATTGCACAGTAAATTCTATACAAACTCTTGGAAGCTGTGTCTTCCAGGAAATTACACGGTAAATAATGACATTTGCAGGGAACAAATAATTCAACTATTCGTTACCATGTCAAATGCAATTGTAGAGTCTGATGAGGCAAATCTTGTTTAGGAGATGAAAACAGAAGATATAAACCATATAATTGCCAAGTGATTAAACAGGAAGTGCCATGCGTGTATGATTAATGCAAAGTGTGCAGATAGGCCCAGAGGAGGGCGAGCCTCAGAATGAGCTGGGATGTCCCTATGGTAAATACAAGTGCCCATGTACACAGGCCTGGTGATTCCTAAACTAACTGCAGAGCATATCTCGCCCTGAGGAATGGATCCAATTCACTGTGAGCACAGCAGGACACTTGGGGTAATTTTATTTATATGTCTCCTTATCTCCTAAATAATGCCTCGTTCTTACTAGATCACTCTTTCTGCTTCTTAAGTCCTGTCCTATGTCTCCTTTATTCTTTTCCACTATTCTCTGCTCCTATTATCCTTTCTCATCTGTTCCTTCAGAGGGGTTTTCCTATTTGGAGCTCCTACTTTGTCATGTATTTAAAAAAATAAAGATTTCCTGCTATTGTCCTGTGATGAATATTTCAAATCTGTCCATAAATTGTCTTTTCTTACATGGTTCTTATTTCAGCAAATTGGTTGTGGCCTCTTGTTTATAAGGTGAATGCTGGATCTAGGAAGGCCTTTTACAGCTTTGAGGTGGTCACAGCCCCACAGATCTCAGGTTCTCTGCAGCTTGCTGTCACTTCTCCTGTCTGCAGTAGAAATGGGACAATTAAAGTGTATCTTCTTCTACCTAGACTCCTTTCCCTTGGCCCCTGGTATTCTGTAGGCCCAGACCCTCTCCTGAGACTGGTCAGACCCAGTCCTTATGCAAAGGAGCAGATGGTGTACCCAGAGTTACTCTTTCCCCCAAATATCTGTAAGAAGCAAACAGTAGGTAGAAATAATAGGAACAGGGTCCCCAGAGGAGAAAGCAGGATTAATTAACCATCAGAGAAATCAATATTGGAAAACTTCTTCCACCACGCAGAAGCCTCTGGACATAACTGTCAACTGGCTGAAAAATAGAGGTCTTATTCCTGGAGAATTCAGCTAATGGGCTTGTAGGATGCAGAAGACAGCAGGTGTGGACATAGTCTATCATCAATGGGAAGGAGAGGTGTTCATTATGGACTGGCATGAGTGGGTTCTTGAGGAAGACAACCCTGTAATGGGGTACAAAAGGAACTATTTGAGATCCAACTAAATGCTTGTTCTTTGCAAACCCATTACATATGCCATGTCACTCTCCCCTAACAGTGATTATTCAGAGAGGGTAAATAAGTGCCCTCTGAAGCTCAGGCACGTTGGGTATCTAGCCAAAATATGCCAACCATCCATGTGGTGGTTAATTTTGTGTCAACTTGACTGGACCAGCTGTGCCCAGATCTTTGGTCAAACATTATTCTGTATGTGTCTAGGAGGGTGTTTTTTAGTGAGATTAAGATAAAAATCAATATACTGCAAATTAGGTTGCCCTCCTCAAAGTGGGTGATCCTGTCCAATCAGTCAAACTCCTGAAGAGAACAAAAGTCTGACAGAAATTCCAAGTTAGAAAAAACTCCTTCTGTTTGATAACCTTTGACCTGAGACATCAGCTTTTTGCCAGCCCTCAGACTCAAGCTGAAATGTTTATTCTTGCTATATTTTGAGCTTTCTAGACTTCTGACTGAAGATAAACCATCAGCCCTTCTGAGTGTCCAACTGGTCAACTCATCTGCCAGTCTTAGGACTGACCTGCCTCCATAATCACATGAGGCAATTACCTGACTAATACCATATTTATAGCATATGTATAATATGCTATAAATTATATATATATATATATATATATATATATGTAATATATAGACCCTTAGTCTTTCTTTGCCTCATTACTATCTCAGTATAAAATATGAATTATATTACATTATTACAATACCATATTCCATGATATTATAGCATTGTTTCATTATAAAAAGTGGAATATATTGCATTAGCTGTCTTGAACTGGATTTAGAGGATAGAGCAATGTAATGTGCTCAGACTTGTGCTTCTCTGAAGTACAAATCAACTTCATTTTGCCCATGGTCAGTCACCCTCCCGGGCAGAATTCCAACTCTGTGTTTGAACAGAGCTACGTCTAGGCACACACAGGCCAGCAACATTCCCTTATAACCACAGTCCTTTCTGGAGAGTGTTTCAGCCCATGGCAGGATACTTGAACTCTGTCACTGTGGAGCCTGTTAAGATGGATGAATGATGGGCTGCGGTCAACATGAGAGAAGATGGGATCTGAGAGTCTTTTAAGTGGTTGGGGAGCCACCCAAGCGTGGCCTCAGGCTGGGAGAGCGGTCCCTGATGGATCATTAGGAGCACCCCGACTCTTTCCCAGACAATAATATTGACTTCCCATTAGATAAACATGAATCTTCTAAACAAGCAGTGAGCACACGGGAGCCAGCTCTTCCAGTGTCGTACAGGTAACAGGCAATAGGACACAGTCCATAGATTTAATTTTCCCTGTAATTACCTCTCCTGGTGGAGTGAGCTCCAGTAACTGAGGAAGCTGCTGCTGCACGGGCAGCTCTAAGAGGAGGATAAACGAGGTCACTGCCTTTGCAGGACCAATTTCTGTTTAGAGCAAAACCCATTATTAACAAATCAGAGCCATTAGAGATGTCTCTTTATGCCTTTTCTTTATTGAAAAAAATCAAGAGGAGCGAGAGGTGAGTCCCTTGTGAGAAAATTAAAGTGATTCCAGTAATGAGCTGAGCCAGTAGTGGAACAGGTTTAAGGTCACCAGAAAACACAGCAAAACCCTAACCTTGTGAGCCCGTGTGGCCATCACTTTGGAAGGGGGAAGTAATCATGTGTGGTCAAGGGTAACCCTAGTCTTCTCTGTTTACTTCTAATCATTTCATCAATGTCACCTTTTAAAGCTCATTTGCTAAAATAAATCCGAAGTAACTAATAATAACAATAGTCTGTCTAATCTTTCCCACCTGTGCATATCTAAACCAAACAAATCAATAACAAGGATCAGGTTAGTGTCCCATAATACTTTATTTTACAGAAGCACTTGTTTCAAATAGCACAGTTTCTATGAGCATCTAAAATTGAGGAGATCTTAATTTATGTACAGTTTATCAGGGTCTCCAGGTATAAAATAAACCGTTCTAATAAAAAGTAATCTTAAAAATGATGATGGATTCAAGCCCCGGCTGGTGGCACAGTGGTTAAGGTGCTGGCTTGCAAACCCAAAGGTTGCTGGTTCGACTCCCAGCCAGGGCACATAACCAGGTTGCAAGCCAGGTCTCCAGCCAGATCCATGGCTAGAGGCAGGTGAATGGCAACCATACATTGATGTCTCTCCCTCTCTCCCTCTCTCCCTATGCTGCTCTCTAAAAATAATAAATAAAATATTTTTAAAAAGTAATCGTTTTAAGACCTGGCTGGTGGCACAATGGATAAGGCAGACAAGGCGCCCGCTGTGAACCCAAAGGTCGCTGGTTCGATTCCCAGCCAGGGCACATAACCAGGCTACAAGCCAGGTCTCCAGCCAGTTCCATAGCTGGTGGCAGGTGAAAGGCAACCATACATTGATGTTTCTCTCCCTCTCTTCCTCTCTCCCTTCCCCTCTCTCTAAAAAATAATTTAAAAAAAAATTTTTTAAGTAATTGTGTTAAATAATAATTTTTTTAAATGATAATAGATTCAAAAATGCTATTAATAATGAAAATCCTAATGGAAGTCAATGACAGAAGACAAACTTCCTAATTAAAACTATCCATATTGCATCCCTTCTCAGTATATAAAATCTTCTAGATTAGGGAAGGAAAATACTCAATCAAAAGCCCACAATCATACATGACTTACTTTAAATATTTTCCTGCGTGGTATTTAGTTGCCACAGAACACATTAAGTTTATTCAGGGTGACTTTCCATATGAAAGGGTTCAGAGCTTTCGCTACAATAGAAAATGTGTGGGTGAGGGAGGTTTTCTTGAGAGTATATTCTTTTGAAGTCTCTTTTGAAGAGTCTTTGGAGAAAATCATTTAAAACTGACCCTTGAAATATTAATTAATTTAATCATAATCTCATGAAAATTAATTAAAAATTAGTTATAACGTGTCTATAAGCATGTTCCTAAAAAGATTTAAGGATTTATTAGAGCAGTATATGTATTTATTCCATATCTGTGCATACACATTTGTATGTATGCACATATATGTATGAAATGCACACACCTATGTGTCAAAGTGTTATCTACTGAGGATAATCTTAAAGTAGAGGACTAGAATATAGCAAAAAGGCAAAGAAAGGGCTGATTCACTTTCTGCTTGATCTGGGACATCCACTTCTGCTCTCTGATATCAGTGCTCTTGTTTCTTGCTTCTTCACACAGAGATGGGGACCTGCACCATCACCCCCACCAATTCTCAGGCCTTTGAGTTTTGTCTGGAATTCCACTATTGCCCTCCTAGGGCCTCTAGCTTGTAGACAGTAGATGATGGGCACTTCTCAGTCTCCCTAATCATTAAGCAATTTCTCATAACAAACCTTTTTCTATAAATCTCTCTAGGTAAACCTATTGGTTCTATTTCTCTGGAGAACCCTAAGTAGCATAGATTTTGGTATGTTTAATGTTGGGTTTTTCAGCAGAATTTTAATGGTTTTATTAACACAAATACAACATGCACATAATCTGTCTACTCATTTTCTCCTCTGTATAGCCTGGCATTGGGATTGGTGACTCTGCTGGCCAGCTGGGCAGCTCTTTCCACAGCAGCTTTATGTTTCTTCAAGGAGATGTTGTGAGCAACCTCAGCATAGCAACAGCACTTCAAGCTCCTTGTTATGGACCAGGGGCTTTCTGAAAACCACTGAATGGCATGTGCTTTGTTTTCTTGTTGTCCCATAACCAATGGTGGGTATGAAGATCTAGCTCTTGAGTCTTCTCTGCATCCTACACCAATGCCTATGGATTTCTGCTAGTTATGCTAAGTTTTGATACAGCAATCTGACCAATGCTGGATGAACTTCTTTGTCCTCTTTCTGATGATCTTGGATTTCATGAGCGGTCTGAGGACAGCCATAGTGCTGAATAAGACATGGCTGCCACCTTTGTAGCTGGAATTGAGGAAGCAGTGTTTAATACTTTGATATGTAAAGTATGCAAATAATAATGCTATATCTCTCTTCAAAAAGAAAAGAACAGTATTCTGTTCTATTGGCTATTAAATGTAGTTTTATACTGAGAACCCCAGAAAGAAGGGGTGAGGTAAAATTTAAAAGTTGAATGTACAATATGTAGGAGCTTGAACAAGAGAAGAAAAGTGTCATAGCATGTGCTGTTCTTGCATGCAGGGGTGGGGGTAGGGAGAGTAACTGAGTCCTTTATAATGCTAACTACAGTGTGTGTGCCATGGCATGGGGTCCAGAAGAAACAGAAATACTCATCAGTATGGGATGCTGGAGAGACAGCTCCTGAACTCCATGTGGCAGAGGTTTGTCCAGGCTATGAATGCGAAGAACAGTGTCAGACAAGTAGCAGTGGTTGGAGAAACCTGTTAGGTTACAGCAACCTGAATAAGATTTGTTTATACAGTAGACAAAACAATAGTGGCCCAGAGATGTCCATATCCTTACCCCAGAACCTGTGACTATGTTAAGAGGAATTAAGGGTGCAGATAAAATTAACATTGCTAATCAGCTGACCTTAACATAGGGAGATTATCCTAGAATTCTTAGGTAGACCCGTATAATCACAGGGTCCTTAAAGTTGAATGAGCAAGCAGAAGAGGCAGTCCTAGTGATGTGAGGACCCCACCAATGTCACTGGCCTCAGACATGGAGTAAGAAACCATCCATCTCTAGAAGCTACAACCATCAGGAAATGAATTCTCCCAAGATCCTCAAGAACACCTTGATTTTAACCTGGCGAACCTCACATTGGACTTCTGACTTACAGAACTGTAAAACAAACAAACAAAAAAAAAGGTAAATGTTTTAAGCCACTGAGTCTGTGGTCACTTGTTATAGCAGCAAAAGGAAACAAATACAGTTCACTAAGCATTCCCACAGGCTAAAGAAATCTATGTAGAGTACTGTGGACATGGGCCAATGGGAAAGATAAGTGAGCTTGGAAACCTTTCTGCCTTAAATTAAAAATTCCAGATGACACATTTAAAGTTTCAAAAGTTTATTAGGTAGACTTCCAGCTTCCAGAAAAAGTAAGTAGCTTGGTTTGACTAAACCTCCTCCTGCAGGTGGTAAATATCATATGCAGTCATTTTTTTTAGTTTACTTGAAGACAGTAGAAAACAGAGGCAAGCAGAAACCTGAGGAGAGCCCATCTTTGAAAGGCAGACACTGTAACCAAGGAGATGTGCGAGGCCTGGCACCTTTTCTGAGCATACTTTCTACTCCCCTGCAACTCAAGACAATAGATGTCTACCTGGCAAAGTGTCGGAACATAATTAGCTTCTGGTAGGGCAGCCAGAAACTTCAGGGGACTTCCAGAAGGAAGGATGGAAAGAGGGGTGAGGTCCAAGATGACCACATAAAATCCATCCCAACACCTGGTCAACAACTAAACTTCATATGCAGGAGGTTACCAGTAGCCCAGTGCAAAGATAGCCACTGGCAATTAAAGAGACAGAGTGGGGATTCCATCTATGTGTTCATATGTGTAAATTTTACATAACTCTCCCCAAATAAATAAGTACATAAAAATGGTAAGTAGTCATAATGGAGGATCAGTGGTAATCAATGAAACAACATATAAGTATGTATAAAATCAATATACAGCTCTGTTATTTGTGTTTAATTTTCTTTACAATGAAAATATTTTGAACATTTGTTAATATTGCATAACTCCTTGGTTTGAGCAGGGGCCTGAGGGCATGATTGTGAAGGACTTCTAGGCATTTTACCACTTACCGCCATCCACAAATGCAATGCAAGTCCCTGAACCCTATCCACTCTGCTCCTGCAAACTGTTCCTTCCCCATCCTCCTGCCATGACCTTGTACAAGGTCATCTTTAATGACCTGGAAACCATAAGAAGTTACTTCCTCTAACTTTTTCATGGCTGTCTTTAGGAGCTATTGCTAAGATCATGGCAATCCAAAATAGACATGGTATTAAAGTCACCAAGCTGTGGAAAGTCATTGAAACTGAAGATTTAGTTCTGAAGTTATCACTGAGCCCAACACAGAAATACCAAGATATGTTTTCCACCAAAATGGTACAAATTTTTCCCTGAGCCAAGTCATCTCCAAGTCATTGTGAGGAAGTTCACAGCAATCCTTAGGGAGCAAGAATACCATGTCCACTAGATATAGCCTCTGTACAACCCAGTCCTGGCTGTGGGCTTTCACCTGGTGTTCTCTTTCTTCTTTTTCTCCTCCATCCTCTCCTGAGAGTTTCAGAAGAGTTTGTGGAAAGTGTTCATGGCAGCAGTCCATTTTTACTCACAAAGGAAGTATTTGGGACTTTTGAGGTTAAGCATCCAACCGTGAGTATCTTAGAAAGAAAGCCCTATTTGACCAGTGTTTCTCAAAGTAAAGGTACTTGAAAATATTATCTCAAGACATGTCTTTGCTCTCTTAAACCCATGGTTATTAAAATATTGGCTCTCTGAGTCACCACTTTGAAGGGAACTTTCCTAAAGAACTGCTATATCTACAGAGTGATTGGGTGAGAAATAAACCTAAATGTGTTAAGTCTAAAGTTTCAGGGTTTAGGTATTAAATACTACTTGACTAATCCTATTGTTTATATCTCACTGTAAACAACCACCCTTTACCCTAGACTACCCATTGCTACAGAAAATATCACAGGGAAAAACTATTTTTACCTTAATTGATTCTTGCATTTATCTCAATTGTTTTAAGTAAGATACTTATATTATTTCTTGATTTATCGAGTTTAATCATTATTAATTTCTCCTAATGGCATATGAAAATGCAGATATTTTATACCTACATTTCCCACTCTTCCTAGAGTTAAATGATAACTTTTGCTTAAATCAACAGTAAATGTTTGCATTAATTTAATCAGGTAAATGTTAATCATTGTGGCACAAGTATTGATCTATGCTTACATTTGAATTTTTATAACATTTGTTTTTTCTGAAGTTAATAATCATCTATTTTTTTATTTTTCTTAGTCGTCTATATACTCATTCTTACTTTTTTCCATCAGATTGGTGAGTGCATGCTTCCCAATATTTTCCCCAATACTCAGAAACATCAGATAATCAATCACTTTCATTTAATTTCTCCCTTCTCTGTAGTTGGCACATGCCACCCCATAGGCCTGCCCTCTGCTCTCATCTCTGGCAGGACTCATGCTTTCCTGAGCAAGAGCCACAATTTCCAAGTCTGTCTTGGATTAAGAACTTTTATTTCTGACACAAATACTGTAGTAGCTCCTTAGGAAAATGTGACTTGAAAGAAAATAATTAGTCTTTGCAACATGAAAATACCTTTATTTAGTTCTCATGCTTGAATGATAGACACATGGGTATAGGATTCTCAGTCATGAGTCATTTATTTATGCAATCTGGAATTAATTTTGAGAAAATTCATGCTGATTTCTATCTGTGTGTGAACTATTCTCCAAAACTACAATCTCCGTAGAAGTTTTGAAGATATTCAATTCATCCTTGGAGTTCTAGAACTTTATAATTAAACTTTAAATTTATTGGGATTCTTCTTTCAATGTGCTGAGCACCTAATGAGCCCTGAGGTCCTTGATACTCAATTTTATGTTAAATTTTAATAATTTTCTTTCTATCCCTTTTTTTAGCTACACTTTTTCTGGAATTGCCATCAGTTAGATCATAGACCTCAGCATTGCCCCTCTAACTTCCTTTTTGTCTCTTGTATATACCAGGTAAAAGATATCTTAGCTTTCCTGGTTGATGGCACAGTGGATAAGGCACCAGCCTGTGAACCCGAAGGTTGCTGGTTTGATTCCCAGCCAGGGCAACATAACCAGGTTGCAAGCCAGGTCTCCAGCCAGGTCTGTAGCTAGAGGCAGGTGGAAGGCAACCATACATTGATGTCTCTCTCCCTCTCTGCCTCTCTCCCTACCCCTCCCTCTACAAATAATTAATAAAATCTGTTTTAAAGATATCTTAGCCTTCATTGTCTAACTTTTATATTGATTTTTATTTATTTATTTATTTATTTATTTATTTTAATTTATTATTTTTAGAGAGAAGGAAAGGGTAGAATGCAGAGAGGGAGAGAAACATCAACGTGTGGTTGCCTTTCACCTGTTTTCAGCTATGGACCTGGCTGGAGACCTGACTGGAGACCTGGTTATGTGCCCTGGCTGGGAATCAAACTAGCAACCTTTGGGTTAGCAGGCCGGCACCTATCCACTGAGCCACCAGCCAAGGCTGATTTTTATTTTTTATCACATTTTAAATTTCTAAGATCTGTTCATGAATTTCCAATATCTTTCTTTTTTAAGATTCTATTTATCTTTTAGAGAGTGGGAAAGGGAGGGAGAAAGAAGGAAAAGAAATATCAATGTATAAAAGAAAGATCAATCAATTGCCCCCCCCACAATCCCCACCTGGGTTCTGGCCCACAACTCAGGCATGTTCCCTGATCAGAAACTAAACCCGCAGGCTTTTGCTTTGCAGTATGATGCCCAACAAACTGAGCCACACCAGTCAGGGCCTAGGATCTTTCTTATGTTCTGATTGTTTTTTAATTTAACAGCCATTTGTTCACCTTTTCATTTATTCAAACATAAAAATTACAGAGTCTTCTTCCCCCTTTATTCTCTCTGTTTCCTGTGAGTTTCTTTATCTGCTTAATTTGACCCTAGCTCTTTTATATTTGGAAACTCTTTTCCAATCTGGTTATCTTCAGTTGTCTAGTCACTACTGAGAGTGTCTACCCATTATTTGAGGTTTGGGGGTTCCTCCTAAGAGAGTGCCTGGCATTCTCCCCAGAGTAATCCAGTTTCTCTAGATTTTAGTTGAGACACATCCCTGGCCCCTCCTGTTTGGTAACTATTGCTTGACTGATAAGCTTGTGGAATTGGGGTGGGAAGAAAACTGGAGGTTGTACCACCCATCACACGCTCCTTACTCCTTCATTGACACTCCCTACCTCCTTCTATTTCTAGTGACTGCAGCCTCTTGAACAACTCGGGTTCTGCTGGTGAGGTGTCCAGGTGCCTCAGTTTCCTCCAGCATTCCCACCCTGCAGGAGCTATGGTACCTTCATACATCTACCTACCTGAACTCCCTTACTCCTCCATTCTGTTTGACCCTGTACATTTGAGTTTTCTTACCATTTACTATTGCTTTAGTGGGCATCTCAGGAGATAAGGAGAAAATGTGACCCCACGTGGAAATAATGAGCTCCAAAAGGTTGTTACTTACTTTGTAAAATAGTATCATTAGTTTTTAGGTTTAATTCACATCTTTCATACTTAATAATATGACTCTAAGATTAACAACCCTGGATTTAGTGAGCTAGTCTTGTAAATTCAGACTACATTATTGTTTATTTTCCTAGAAATATAACAATAATCTAGAAAGGGCCTTAAATACCATTCGATCTAACCTATTTATTTTGTAAGAGGGGAAAAGGAGAGACTTAAGGAAGTTAAACACCAACTATAATCAAAGTTGTTTGCAAACTCTAGACTTGAATCTATAACTCACTAATAATCCAGCGTGCCATCCCTATATCTTTAATTATGGTAAGCTTCAATCATTGCTTTCCAAACTTTTTTTTTTTTTTTTTTAATTTAAGCCTATTACTCAAGTGGCATTGATTAGAATAAGGGAGAGATATTTTTTGGTTTTCAAATGAAAACAACAGTGATATCATATAACTTAATCCAATCTATTTTATCAAAAAGAGCAGTATTTCAAAGTGAGGTTATTGGTTAAATAAAACACATTGACTCCCTTAAAGTCATGAAAAGTGTAAGTACAAGATAAAGCTTGTAGAGTTTCTCCATTTAGCTGTTACTAAATTGGTTATTAAACATTGGGCATTTTAAAGAATTCCTGATGACCACTAATAGACCTTTACGAAAGTATCTTCACATTTGTGTTTTCCCCCTAAGCAGAAAACCTAGAAACATAATAATGTTATACATGTATTTCATACATAATAATGTATGAAAATGGCCCATTTTCATAGAAGAAATAGCAGGAAAATGGTCAAACTTGATTGTGATGCCATTAAGGGCTTCAAAAGAGGTGTTTTGAGATGGAAGATTGGCCACTATGTCAAGATGTGAAAATAAGTGTAAAATTGTGCTTGTGGGTGGCCAGTGGGGCCTTGCCAGTGCAGTGCAATAAGTGACCCCTGGGCCATGTCAGAGCTATCCCCACAGGTTCCAATCCTGGAGATGACCCTGAAATCCCTACCTGGTCTGTGCCATCCCTCTTGTGGTCTTAGTTCACTTTCCCCATAAATGCCACTGCTCCAACAGAGTCAACCATCAACCCTTTTTCACACCTGACCTGAGTTTTGTTATGCTCTTCCATTGTTGCAACCACCACCTACAAACTGAAGACACTACCATATGTATCAGTTAGTGATAATTAGTATTTTTGAGTACTTGCTATTGACAAATCTAATGCTAAATCTTTTGTATACGTCATTCCTTTCCATGCATAGTTTTTCCTGGGGAGGAGGTACTATTATTATGTCCATTACACAGAAGAGGAAACTAAAGTTTAAAGTGGTTAATGTGGGAAGGTTATGTAGCTGGTAAGGGGTGGAGACAATAAACCAACCCATTCTTTAGTATCTGCCTTCCTGTATGGTTGCTTAGTACCACATCTCCTGCACTTCCTATCTGCTTAAATGTCCCCTGTACATCAGCCCCATGTCTTCAGATCTCACCTGTGCATGCCAGCAGCTTCCCTATATGTCATTTTGTCCCCTCATCCTGTCTCAATGAACCCTGTTTCCCTCCTCAATGCCATCACCTCAGCGAGGTGAGAGTCACTGTGTATTTCTTCTCTATCTCAACTCCTGCAATATATTGACTATTGTATCCTCTGAATTCTTCCTGTCTTTGAAATCACCCCATCCATTTTCACTGCTATTTGCAGAGCCTCACCTTTGCACGAGGAATATTATAACAGTTTGTGAGCTGTTCTCCCTGGGCCTCAGTCATTATGCTCATATACATTTTCACAAGGCTGTTGGGGGAATACTTATAAAGTAAAAATCTACTCATATTACTCTTTTTCCTTAGAATATGTCAATGACATCCTCTACAAAAATCAACCAAAAATCCATGTCATGGCACACAGGACTTTTATGATTTGGCTTGATGAGCTTCTCAGGCTCACCTCTTGCTACTCTGCATGTTTACTCATTAGTTACTCAACTGGTATTTATTAGAACATAGTGGGAGATATTGAGAAAAAGCAGATGCAGAACAAGCTTATCTAATATAAAGACAAAAATGAAGCACCTGTTAGAACATAACTGAATAATTCAATTATAGGGAAGATGGGAACATACAGAGAGATGTTGATATGGGTCAGATAAGTCTTCCTAGAAAAGTGACTACCCGCCTCAGAAAGTAGGAGGAGGGAGATATTGTGCGGTAGAAATTGTTCTGGATATTGGAACAGATTAAGCAAAGGCCCGGATACCTGAAAGAGCATGGGGCCATCAAAAGTTAGCAAGAGCCTGGTCAGCTGAGGCCCAGGCTGTCCTCAGAGTATGGAAAGGGGTGGCAGATGAGGTTCCATAGTAGAAGCACTGACGCCAGCCGATGAGTCAGATGAGATCCCTGGACAGGAGAAGCCTGTAAAGGTTTTGAACTGGAGGGTGTGTGTTCTGACTCACCTGCAGCAAAATTGGATGACCTGAATGGGCAGTGTGATGAAAGAGGACAGAAGAGAAACTGTGGCAAAATGGAGTTCAGATCATCCAGTGTGGATGAAAAGAGGTGAGTAGATATAAGAGATGAACACCTTATATCTGAAATTGGAGGATGAAAGCAAAGAAGACCTGTTGAGTGTAACACTCTGAGGCAAAGTCTATAGTCAGAACCCTGAATGTCCTGTACATGCCCTGTGCTGCCCAAACACACAGCACATCACCCAGGAGATGAGCTAATCCCTCCACTCTGTTGCATAACTGGAAAGGGACTACCATGGGCTCTATGCATAAATACTGTGAAAAAGAAACTAAAACAAATAAAGTGGAGAGTGAGAAAATAACAAGCAAAAGGTAGGGGACAGGTTTCCAAGGGAAAATAAATTAAAATAAATGCAAGTTCATAACCTCAAGTAAATTAGAAAGAAGTTGTAATGGGGGATGAGGAGGTAAAACAGAAGGCTGGAAAAGAAATAATGGTGAGTGAATAGTGAATGTTAATATGAACCAAAGATAAAAGCATGCACCTGTCCTGTGGTGAACAACAATTACAAGTTAGGTCACAGAGGGTTTGATGACTGTTAGGAGGAGGAAGACAGGATAATGGAAAGAAGAAACTAGGTGTTTGGATAAAATGCTATTTCATTCATGACTGAGGAACAAAGTCATACTTCCAGAAACATTTTAATTTTGACCCACTCTTAAAAATTCAAATGGATTCAAATACATAGGAAGAAACTAGAACCAATTGTCCTCAGACATAAAATAAGAGGGCTAGAATATTTTTGCATAAAGCTACCATTTACTAATTGCAAACATATACTTCTGGACATTGTCTTAAATTCAAGGAAGAAAAGAGAATTAGAAAAGAAAAACCAAAGGGAGGGATGGAGGTAAAAGGCTCTTATCCCTCTTTTTTTAAACTATGAAACTAACTTGGAAATTATGCTATAAAAATAGTCACCTTGCCCCATTGGACAAAGGGGAATGCACATTAACTTTTATTGGTATACCAATGAGAACAGGCTTATATCAGATTGGAAAACCCAATTGCCAATAGTTGTTAGCTGGCTGCTTTCCCTTATCAAGAGTTGAAAAGAATTGTTTAGCCAAAGTGGTGAGCTGATATTAATTGTCAAAAATGACCAATTTTCAGACCTGAACTTAGTTCAGAGCAATTTTCACTCTATTTCTACATATCAAACACATGTGAAATGAGATGTTACCAGAAACGTTCCGCCTCTCATTACTTGCCATAGGGATCGTGTAGCTTTGCAATGGTAGTAAAAGAGGAAATAATGGGATTACAGTGATAAGAAGGGGAACAAACGAGATGTGTTCATTGTGTCCTTGGCCTCTTCTGTAGGGTAGACCCTCTGTTACCCGAACTTTGGCTTTATGTCGTTTTAGTTACCTGAAGTCAATTGCCATTGGAAAATAACATAAAAAATTTTTAAGAAATAAACAAGTCATAAGTTTTCAACTGCACACTGAGGAGGATGATAAAACCCCTTGCCACTTGCCCTTTCCAACCAAGGATATGAATCATCCCTGTGTTCATGTCTTTATACCATCTACTTCCCACCCATTGGTTACTAAGTAGTCATCTAGTTTATGAGATCAACCATTGTACTAATCACAGTGCTTGTGTTCAAGTAGCCACATTTTCTTTAATAATGCTGCAATCACATAATTTTTATTGTAGCATATTTTTATATTTTCTTATTTTATTACCCGTTATTGTTGTTAATATTTTACTGTGCTGTATTTATAAATTAAACTTTATTATAAGTATGTATTTACAGGAAAATATATAGTATATGTAGGGTGGGAATCTTGGGACATATAGCTCACTGATTAGGGGTATGAATCTAACTACAAGAGAGTGTAAGATATCTATCTGTGTGGGGAGCACAGAAACACACACTCTGGAAGGTTTGCTGTGAGGTGGAGAAACCAGGGCTCTACCTGGACACTGCACAGAGCCCAACACAGGCCCCTGCTCACTACGAGCCTTTCTGGATCTCCATTCATCTGAGTCACAAGGAAAGAGAGTGATGATAACTAGCTAGTACTGAGTTCCTTCTATGTGTCTCAAAACGTGTATCTGCTGCAAAAAAGAAAAACTCTAAAAATGAACATAAAAGAGTTGTTAATAAACAAAGGAGAAAAAAGGTAAAAACTGTAAGGGAAAATGGATTTGTCTGTATGTATCCTATTTTATTATTTTAAGGAAGGGAAGATGTAAACATAGTACATAATATTTTAAATAAAATTAAATCAAATAAGAGGAAAAGGCACCTAAGCAACATCTAAAACAAACACAAACTGAATCAATGTATTTCAAACTGGGGTCTTCATCATAAAGAGTAGAATTGCTTTGACTAAGGGGGAAGGGGAGCTGAATGAAAGAAGGTGAAGCAATTAGCCAAAGAACATACATGCATGACCCATGGACACAGGCAGCAGTGTGGCAAAGGCCAGAGGGAAGCAGGGATGGGGGCTGAGGGAAGGCAGACAAAGAGGGGAAAAATGAGGACATCCATAGTAGTGTTAACAATAAAAATTAAAATATTAAAAGATACATGTTCCCCTCCCTCAGGGCCAGAAACGTGGCCCGGGGCAGAGATTGGGCAACCTTTGGTAATAAATAACATAAATAAAATAATTATAAATAAATATTATTTTTCAGGAAACACACACAAAATAAATACGCAAAGTAAAATGCAATATTTTGACTGCACATCACTAGGGCTACAAAAGCACCAGAAGAACCACAAAAAAGTCACCAAGTACACTCAGTGCCTTAGTCAATAGTAATTAGTAATCATGTTATTCTAAGACTAGATTGAATGCTAGTTGAAACTATTCAAATAAACAAATGAGCAGTTATGTCCATGCCATGAGAAAGGAAGATTTTCACATTAAGAGAAAAAAATGTTACACACAAAGTCAAAGAAGTTAGGTAAAAGCCTTCTTGTCTTCAGTCTGAGTTGGCTGTATCTATAGAAGCTCATGGCAATTCCCAGGTAGAAAGAGGTCAGGCTGCTGCCAACCACCCGGAACCACCCTGCTTAGGGGCAGGGGCAGGAAAGGGCTCAGTCGTGGCGAGCTGTCGTTGTAGGTAGAAAATAAGAAAACAAAGTATAGTAAGTCTATGTTGATAGTGTTTTTGTTTGCCAAATACTGATGCGGATGTGGAGCCACAAACACTCATTCATTGCTAATGGGAATACAATGTGGTGCAGCCACTGTGGAAGACAGTTTGGCAATTTCTTACAAAGCTCACCATTCTCACCATACTTCCAGCCATCATGCTCCTTGATATTTGCCCAAGGGAGTTGAAAACATGTCCACACAGAAACCTGCACGTGGATACAGCACTATTCATAATTTCCAAAACTTGGAACCAGCCAAGATGTCCTTCAGAAGGTAAGTAAATATATTATGGCACAACAGGTAATGGAATATTATTCAGTGTACAAAGAAACGATCTCTCAAGACATGAAGGAAATTTAAATGCTTATTGCTAAGTAAAAATAAAAAGCCAATCTGAAAATGTTGTATACAATATGATTCTAACTATATGACATTCTGGAAAAAAGCAAAACTAGAGAGACAGTAAAAGATCATTGTTTGAGGGAAGAGAGGAATGAGCAGGCGGAGTACAGAGGATTTTCAGGGCAGTGGAACTGTTCTGTATGGTACTATACTAAATGGATACATGTCATGTTACAATTGTTTAAACCCACAGAACACACAACACAAGAGTGATCGTGACCGTAGTGTAGATCCTGATGACCTGTTAATGTCTGCTCATCAATTGTAACAAATGTACCATCTGGTGAAGATGCTGACAGTGGGGGATGCTGTGCATATATAGGGGTGGGGAGTATGTGGGGAATTCTCCATACCTTCTCTTCAATCTTGCTGTGAACCTAAAACTGCTATGGAAAAATTAGTCTTAAAAAAAGTTTGTGTTTAGCCCTGGCTGGTGTGGCTCAGTGAGTTGAGAACCAGCTATCCTACCACCAAAAGGTTGCAGTTCAATTACCAGTTAGGGCACGTGCCTGGGTTGCGGGCCAGGTTCCCCACTGGGGGGCGTGTGAGCAGCAACCACACATGGATGTTTCTCTCCCTATCTTTCTCCCTCCCTCCACTTCCCTCTAAAGATAAATAAGTACATCTTTTTTTAAAAAAAAAGTTTGTATTTATAACACAGGAACCCCAATAGGAGCTGCCAGGCATGGTGTTCTCAGATGGTCTAGGCTTGAGTTTTAGGGCTTCCAGGGGTCAGGTAGCTGAGCTCAGGACAGCCACACCTGCTTGGTGCAAGGTGTGGCCTCCCATGTGGCATGTTCTGGCATGTGTCCTGCATGTGCCCTGGCTGCGTCTCATAGGAAAAAAGTAGCAATGACCGCACACATTTTGGGATGGCTAGTGAACTTTTCCTGCCAAGCCTCTGTACAGACCAAGTACTATTTTCTTAAGATTAAAACAAACTGGATTTTCTATCACGGAAAGAACTCTTTTACATTAGGATTAAATGAAACTTTCCTCTTTCCATCAAGAGGGACTTCCATTTACCACATAAAATGCAGAAGGGGAACATTGTTAAATTTGAAACTTGCTCTTTTCAGTTTCACAGATAAAAATCCATTATTTCCCAATAACATATTGGCTGGAGTGAAGTAAAACAAGATATGATTAGAACTGAAAGCCATCTAGTTTTATTTTCCACCACTTCTCCGATGTAAAGTCAAGCCTGGCTGTGTCCAACTGACCTCTCCAATGAAAGGCTGGTTTCCATTGCAGCTCTGGGTGGCACAACATCCCCTTTTTAGGAGATGTGAGTAGCTCCCACAAAGCAGACAAGACAGCACAGATCAATGCCACCGAAATAGTCACCACTCAGTGATCAGTGAACAGGGGCCTCCATAGAGGAGAGCTTGATTATTTGAGTGTATCATACATAGCGTTGGTGATGGCTGGGCTGCCTTGGCAGCCTGACTTGTATTTTTACAGGATGTGACATTTGAAAGCTTGAGGTAATTTTCAGTATCTTATTAGGTGTTTGAAATTCAGTTTGTAGCATTTGCTTTGAATGGCAGCCTTTTTCATTTAGCAATTATGGAGACAAGGGGGCATAGGGAGCAACAGAATACCCAGGAAGTTTCAAGAGCAAGTGTCCATCAACTTCCATCAAAAAGAGCAGAATTTCATGTGGTCAGTATATCATATCACCTTGACAGTCAGCAACAGGGAGACCCCCTCAGATGTTTTGGTAAACTCTGAACATTTTTTGAGACCAAAAATAGTCTATGAGTAACTACACTGAGAACCCATCCATGAGTGCATGGCTCAACTGTACTATTTGGGACGTGGCCTGCTTACCCAGTATCCATAGTGCCCCTTGATATGTCCAGTTCACCAGCACTGGGTTCTCTTTGGGACCCAGAAGAAATCAGGTAAAATCCACATCTCTGGAAGGAAAAAGAAAACATCAGGACTACTGGAAAAGTTTGCCTGCTCCAAGCAAAACCTAATGGAAAGGTAAGAGTTACAGCATGCGTGCGATTACCAGCATTGGAACCCGTGAACACCTGGGAAGGGAAAGAAATGTGTAAGGTTGGTTCTTAAGAGAGACAGACATCTGGATTCTGTACCTGAAGTAAAGTGAAGCCTGGCTGTGTCCCGAACATGGATTCTGTACCACTGTAGTTGTGTTAACACACACATGTACACACACATGCATGCACACACACACTCCATCTAGTCCCGCTTATCCACTACAGACTCCCTGGGGCCCTCACAGAGCCCCTGGCCTTGACCAGGGAGGAGCAAAGAGGGATTTTTCCATTCCTTTGTGTTGTTTTCACTATCTAATCTAGTAATGAGTTAAACCTTTCATTACTAGTAAATAGATTTTTCTTTTTTAAGTAATATTTGCATGTTACTCATAATCGTTATCAATTATATATGTATGTTATTGTGACCCACTGTAGTGATGCCAATGATAGACATTTTAAGCAACCTGCTCACAGAGGCAGTTGGGATAAATGGAACTCTAGGAATCTTGCTTATCAAGTCATTCAAATAGCTACAAATTGAAACAGAACCTAAATCCTTCTTTAAAACTAGAAACTTAGAGGAAATAGTATTTATTTTTTAATATAACCAACGAGCTTTAATATAACCAAAATTCTTGGCATGGTCCTACCCAACTTGAAAATCAAGAGCTGTATATATATATATATATATATATATATATATATATATATATGTTCCATGTGGATTATTTTTTGGGTTTTTTGTGACTGTTATTATTGTTTTGCATGTGGATAGAACTACAATAAGCTTAAATAACTTGTAAATGATACTTGTGCCTTGGAAATTCTGATCAAATTAGGCATATTTGGTCAAGAGAAGGTATCACTAGGCAGAGTTGGTGGCCAAGTTGGCAGCTCAGCAATGCGACCGCCTGGTGGACAACTTCAAGATCAGTCCAGTTAGGTGAGCAGAATTTGTCCCAGTATGGGACATTGTCACACTTCTCCATTTTTCCCACTGAACATCATGATGTTCACATATCCACATTGCTTGGTTAGAAGCTATCAGATCAAGCTATTTCCCATGAATAAATTCTATTTATTTGTTTCTTTTCATGGAGCCAACAAACTTTTCCAAAAAAACAGAGCTATCTTGTCCAAAAGAATATGCTACCTAACCACCCCATGGATTCTTAGTCTGTGCCCCTTTGTCCTCTGTAGTTCGTATTTTGCATTTGCATCTTGTGGTCTGCACTTTGTTCCCTATTTTGTTATTACATGTCTGTCATTATTTCTTCATAACTTTGCCTGACTCAAATGGACTGAAAATGTGGCATAAGTTTGAGATATCAGCATTTTTTTTTATTAAATAATTTTTTAAACTTTTTTTTGGAAGATTTTATTTATTATTTTTCAGAGAGAGGAGAAGGGAGAGAGGCAGAGAGGGAGAGAAACATCAATGTATGGTTGCCTTTCACCTGCCTCCAGCTACAGACCTGGCTGGAGACCTGGCTTGCAACCTGGGTATGTGCCCTGGCTGGGAATCAAACCAGCAACCCCTGGATTTGCAGGCCAGCGCCTTATCCACTGTGCCACCAGCCAGGTCGAGATATCAGCATTTTAATGCAAACACTGAAAATACTTCATCCCCAAAAAAAAAGTAACTCTGATGGCATAAAGAGAAACAATAACAAGAGTATGTGGATTAAATTAATGGGATAATTAACAAATATCTACTTCATTTTGCGCTATGATATGAAGGTCCAAACTCTTTGCTGTCTTTTTTTTTTTAGATGCTAAAGGTATTTATTTGTATGTTTGTTTGTTTATATTATTGTTCTATTACAGTGTCCCATTTCCCCCCAATAATGATCCATACCATTTGCTATGGCCAAAGCAACCTTGATACATTCTGAAGGTCTGAATCGTTAAAATGGCCAAAATGACCAAATCAATGTAATAACTCAGTGTGGTCTTCCTTTTTTTAAAATGTTTGTGTGTGATCTGTATCTATTTCATTCTTGTTGCATACATAACAGAACTTCTGAAAACATACACTATGTTGTTGCAGAAACTAGAGTGCAGTTTCTATATCACACCTATCCCCTGCACCCATTGGCATCTCCTGCTAAGACCCTTAACTAAAACAAACACTGACACTCACATTTCTAAAGTCTTGATTTAAGGCTAAAAGCAGTCAGGAAAAAATGCATTACTAAATCTTATTACTTTCTCCATATTCACATGTGTTAGGCTAAAGTCAATGGCTACTTCAAAGTGAGAGAAGACAGAATACAAAGATCATGGGAAAGAAGGAAGGGAGGAAGGAAGGAAGGAAGGAAGGAAGGGAGGGAGGGAGGGAGGGAGGGAGGGAGGGAGTGAAAGGAGGAATAGATGGAGGGAGGAAGGAAATGGAATTTAGATCTGGCCAAATTTATCTAAGTCGTTTCAAAAATGACTGTGACCCTTGGCACCTAAGCACTTGCTCATACAAGAAAGAAGGAAGTATTAGCCCTGGCTTTCTCCCTGGGGAGTGGGATATGGACCTGGAGAAGGAGGCATGTTTAGCTGCTCCCCTTGGGCCCCTTTGCCTGCACAGCTGAGGTTGAAGCCAGAAGAGCCTGGCTGGCAGGAACCACAGAGAGTGAGACTGCACCTGATCAGAACTGATGGACCCCACAGCAGGTGTTCCTATGCTGATGGCAATAAACTACGGATTTAAGGATTATGGGAAGAGAATCTGTACCACCAAAGGGGAAAAGAGGGCACAGAGAAAGGTACTAAGCATTGGAGTTTCTGTGGCTGAACAATATTGATTTCTATATCATAATAATCTTCACATTTTCTGAAAAGGGACTTACATGAAGCCAAACTGAGCTGTTCCTGTAAACGCTTTAATTTACTATTTTAATGAAAAGGATGTATGATGGCTCTTAAAGTTAAACAGACAGCGGTTTGCAAACCACCAATCACCAGCTTTAGAGATTTCTTATGAAAGCCTTCTGTTGAACATGGCTTGTTGATAGAGTTTATGGCCAAGTATAGGCAGGGAGTCATTCCTACTTCCTATTTTTTAAATTTGACTTTAGCAATAAAAATACCCTTTGCTGTTAAAATGTTACTTGTTTCTTTTCAACTTTACTTCTTGGATATATGTCATAGGCAGGGCCAAAAATTGAAGCAACACATTGATTAAACTTTTCATTCAAACAAGGACTCTGAACCAATATTCTGAATATATGAGTGTCCTTATAACAATTATATTAGAGTTCAAAACACAAGTGAACAAGACGTTTGAAGAGCCACTTGTATGTTATTCCTGAAAAACTAATTTTAAAATATCTCTATGACATGTCATTTCTAGAAAAAGAAAACCATACTCATATGTTTTAAATTATTTTCAAAACACTCAAGCAGTCATGAAATTTTTAAAAAGACCAACACACAGTTGCAAGTCATTTCTAGCGTATGTGTAATTCAGATCCCTTTCATTATATAAATTTCTCAAAGCATATTTCTATTCTTTTTCTGTATATTTTATTGATTATGCTGTTGCAATTGTCCTAATTTTTTTTTCCTTTACTCTCCTCCACCCAGTACCCACCACTCCCTCCAGCAATCCCATCCCTCTTAGTTCATGCCCATGGGTCATGCATGTAAATTCTTTGGCTTCACCCTTTCCTATATTATTCTTAACTTCCCCCTATTTGGAGCTACCAATTATGCTTCTTAATTCCTGCACCATTTCCTTATTTCTCCCCCTCCCTCCTCTCAGCTAATAACCCTCCCAATGATCTCTATACCCATGATTCTGTTCCTAGTCTAGTTGTTTGCTTTATTTGTTGTTTTTATTTTTTTAGGTTCTGTTGTTGATAGTTGTTTGTTGTCATTTTAATGTTAATAGTTTTGCTCCTCTTTCTCTTGAGTAAGTCTCTGTAACAGTTCATATAATAATGGCTTTGAGATGGTAAACTTCTTTAGCTTTACTTTGTCTGGGAAGCACATTATCTGCCCTTCCATTCTAAGTGATAACTTTGCTGGATAGAGTGATCTAGGTTGGATAGAATATAGGTCCTTGCTTTTCTTTGCTTTGAATACATCTTGCCAGTCTCTTCTTGCCTGCAAAATTTCTTTGGAACAATCAGCTGGCAGTCTTATAGGAACTCCTTTGTAGGTAACTCTCTTCTCTTGCTGTTTTAAAATTCTCTCTTTATCTTTAAACATTGTCATTTTACTTATGATGTGTCTTGGTGTGGTCTGATTTGGATTTAGCTTGTTTTGACTCTTTGCGCTTCCTGGACTTGTATGTCTATTTTCTTTGCCAAATTTGGGAAGTTTTCCTTTATTATTTTTTCACATTAGTTTTCAATTTCTTGCTCTTACTCTTTTCCTTCTGGCACCCCTATGGATTCAGATGTTGGCATGTTTAAAGTTGCCCCAGAGGTTCCTAAGACTTTCCTCATTTTTTTTTCAATTCTTGTTTCTTCATTCTGTACTGGTTAACTGTTTATTTCTTCCTTATGTTCCAAATCATTGATTTGAACCCTGGTTTCCTTCTCTTCACCATTGATTTCATGTGGATTTTCCTTTGTTTCACTTAGCATAGCCTTTACTTCTTCCTTTATACATTTGCCATACTCAAGCATATCTTTCAAGTCTGTGAACTTCTTTATTACCAGTGCTTTGAACTCTACATATGTTAGGTTGGCTATCTTCTTGTCACTTAGTTCTCCTACTGGAACCTTAATCTGTTCCCTCTTTTGGGCCATACTTCTCTGTCTCCTCAACCTAATGAGCTCCTGTGTTTTCCTCTGTGCCCCAGGTAGAGCTGTTGCACCTGTCTGGATGAGTATTTCTTCTTTATATCCTTGTTTGTTTGACATCCATGCAGCTTGATTTTCTGGAACTCCCGGTTGTCTCCAATTTTGAAGTAGTTGTTTTCTTTCTTAGTTGTGGAAAGAGACTCAGCTGTCTAACTATCCCTCCTTCTTGGCCGGAAGTCCCATATTTTTATTCTTTCCAATTTCCATTGTATCCTAGAACTTTTTAAGAAGGTGATACACCTTCATATTATAGGAAAACTTACTCTTCAATTTTTCTTTTAAATTTGTAACATGTGTAAATAGCAGAAGAAATATCATATAGTACCAAAATGGGCAGCAGAACTTTTCTCAGACCTTATCCCCACACACATCTTTCCTCCACCTTCTTCTTTATTGAGCCAAGGGGACCTTGATTCAACACACATGGGTTGGGCACTCATGGGTCCAGACTTGTGCCAGGGATCCCAAGTAGAGGTAAGTAAGCCACCGCCTGCTTTGAGCTGCCCACAGACGAGTACACAAAGGTCTGCCTCTTCAAAAAAGCCTATATCTTCACAATACTTCTCAATAAAAATTTACACACTGACTCAGGAAATATTTGGTTGAATATTTTTTCTGTTCTTTATGTCTGCATTTTGAAATGTTGACTCACCATTACTTACTCCTGTGACTGACCCAAAATGGGAAAGTGGTAAATATTAGCTGACGGAATGATGCTACAGACTATTTGTATCCTTCCAAAATTAATACATTGAAACTTAACCCCTAGTGGGATGGTATTAAAAGGTGGGGCCTCCCTGGCTGATAGCACAGTGGATAGGTGCCGGCCTGTGGAACTAAAGGTCACTGGTCCCATTCCCAGTCAGGGCACATGGCCAGGTTGCAGGCCAGGCCTCCAGCCAGGTCCAGGAAGGGAGGCAGGTGAAAGGCAACCATACATTGATATTTCTCTCCCTTTCTTCCTCCCTCCATGCCCTTCCCTCTAAAAAATAATGAATAAAATCTTTAAAAAAAAAAAAAAAAAAAGTGGGGCCTATGGGAGGTGATTAGGTTATAAAGGTAGAGACCCCATGAATGGGTTAGTATCCTTATAAAAGAGACCTCAGAGAGTGCCCTCCTCCCTCTCACTACATAAGGTCCCAGCAAGATGTCACCAGCAATGAACAAGGAAGCAACTTCTCAGCAGACTGAACCTGGTTGCACCTTGATCTTGGACTTTCAGCCTCCAGAACTGTGAGAAAGAAAGATCTGTTGTTGATAAGCCATAAACTAGAAATTCTAGTTCTAGAAATCCTTCTTAAAGAAAAATCAAGAAATTTAAAAGAAATGAACTATGAGATTTTTGTGATGTAAACAACCTTATAAAATTACTTATAAAAATTATTTAACAATAGAAAAATTGGTTACATGAATGAGGGTTCATCCATGCACTGAAATATGTGCATGTAGCCTTTTCCAAATTTTATAATCCTAATTAGTAATGTGAGAAGTTACCATTTAATATCTTAAGTCAAAATAGCAATTTAAAAATCAGAGATAATAACTGTTAAAGTTTTTCTTGGATTCTTCTCCACATATATTTGTATATTCTGAAGATATATCTTGGTTCCTACTTTATCACTTGAGGGTAGGAGCTAATATTATTAGTTTTATAATTGTATTTATCTTCAGAAAAGCTGCATGACAATATTAAATAATTCTTTCAGTCTCTGGGTCAGTACACTTGGGAGGAAAGTGGACCTTAGTGTTTAGAAGATTTTTTTCTCAGTCTTCCTATCTATGGAAAGATGGGAAAAGGAAAAATAAAAGAGGTATGCTTCCACTCTCATCAGTCATATAAGTTTTAATGTCCCAAGTATGGCTTCTTGGTCAGCTTCCTTCTCTCTTTGTAAACTATCCCTAGGAGATTACCTATAATCCTGACAGCAAGACTATGTGTAAATTGATGACTCATAGATCTATATGCCTGGCTTATAACTCTTTGGTGAGTAACAGACTACTTCAAGCTAAAAGTCCAAACTTCTTTGAATGACCTACAAAACCTTCTATGATCTTATCACTGCATTTGTCTTCTGTGACATTGCTTACCACACATATAGCCTGAAAGCTCCAGCAGCACTAACCTATGTTCATTTCTCTTGATGAGCACTATTTTATGTTCTATGTCAGGGTACATACTCAAGATACAGACACATAAATGTTCATAAACAGCAGTGTTTAAAAGAGACAGAAGACTGGATGAGAGAATAAATATTCATTTCATTAATAGTAGAATGAGTAAATAAATTATAGGGTAACCATGCAATAGAATAGATTAGAGTAATGAAAAAATAAAACTACATGTGTGAATATGGATACATATCAAAAAAAAATGTTGCATTAAAAAAACGAGTCACAAAATAACCCAGTAATTACCTTTCCATAAAGGTCAAAACCACACGGTCTGTGGTTTAGGGGCATATAGTGTGTGTGTGCATGCATGTGCATTGAAAAGATGAAGAAATCAAAGGAAAAATGAATACTAATGTCAGGAGAGTTGTCCACTAAATGGCAGAGAGGAATGATGGATCAGGCCAGCCCAGCAAGACCTTTTAGAAACTGGCAGAGTGTCCATTTTTAAACTGATTAGTGATGCTATGAGTGTTTACTTAATAACAGTCTTTCATACATTCTGCTATAGGCATAATATCTTAAACTTTTTAAAAATGCTCTCTTCTACCACCACCACCCTGCCATAAAAAGAAAGATGGAGGAAGCAGAAGAATATTTCAGAGAAAGGAAGGTTGGGAGAAAGATAGAGGATAAGGAGAGACCCACAGTGTGGTTTTGAACAAGGTACTTTTAATACACTCATAACCCAATCCAATCAAGTACCAGGTACATGATTTTGAATCAAAAGAAGGGCTGAGATACAAATTAGTTTGGAAGAGTTGGTGAGTAGATATTTTTAAATAAACTGCATTACCTAACTATCAATTTAGAGATGCAGCACAAAATACCTAAAAACAAACCAAATTATTTCAAAAATTTAAAACACACTTACAGATATTTCATTAGTCACAGAGGAAATCATAATGTCAATGAGAAATACTTAGGACTGGAGTGCAATAAAAAATATCATCAAAAATTGCAGATGCTGCTGAAGTACTACTTAAAGGAGATTTACACTTAAATGCTCACATAGAAAGGGAGAATGGCAGAAAATTGATGAGTTAAGCTTTCAACTTCAGAATACACCAAAGAGCAAGCAAAAGAGCCCAAAGAAAATAGAGAATAGGAAATAACAAAGAAAAGGGCAAAAATCGATGAAATAAATAACAATACAATATAAGGACACAAAAGAAAGCAATAAATGGGCAGAAAATTGTTTGGAAGTATATATTCCAAACTATTAACGGAAGTTGCCTCTTCAGAAAGGAGAGTGAAATTGTGGTCAGAGTATCAGGGTCAGATAAAAAAAGGAAAACTTTCACATTATATCATATATATAATTTGATATAACTTATATTATCATATGTAATTTGCATTTTATAGTAAAACATACACATTTAGTTTATTATTAAAAATAAGTATAAAGTGAAAAATACTCTACATATGTTCCAAAAATAATTTTTCAGAAAGACGTAAAGAGAGAAAACAATGTTAAAATATATAATTATGCCTACATGTAGTTTTAAGGAAAATAACCTTAGTCTCTGGCAGAAGAAAAAGTCTGACTGAATGAAGTTACGATAAATTCCTAAAGGTATTTGAACATCTTCATGATATTTGCGTTTTAAAATTATTTTTCTTGCCACCAAATAAATCTCTAATAGTGTAATATCATGAAGTGCAAATAACTGTTCATTCCATAGAAATTTACTGAGTAGCTACTATATCCAAGGCACTGTGCTCAGTCTTAGTTTTACAAAGATGAAAAGCATTGCCAAAAAAAAAAAAAAGACATTTCCTCACACATTTTACATCGTAGTTAAAACCAAAGCAAGTGAAGGTAATAATAATGACAGATTGTGATATGTTCTCTGAATGGTGCAAGAGTATATTGGAGGACAGGAAATATCTCTCCTGGGAGATAAATGAAAATGTATTTTAAGATGAGGTCCTTGAAAGAGTAAAGGCAAAGAGCCCTGAAGGCCCATAAAAAGCATATGCACAGGTCCGGAAGCCAGGAAACCCGCAGCACATCTGAGCCAAAGAGCAGATGTGGCTGCTGCATGCTGGGTGGGAGGCACAGGGCCAGGAGATTAATGCGAGATGAGGGGGATGAGGCAACAGCTACATCCCATGGGTGCTTTGGGTTGTAAGATGCTGTTTATATTGTGTTCTTATGTAGCATGGAATATATATTTAGGGGCCAGAAGACTTTCCTTGAGCTTCCCTCAGGTGATAAATCCTATCCAGTTCACATAATGGGTTTTTTCCTAGCCCTCTGCTCATTTTACATTTTATAGCTATAAAGTTAATTTCCTTCTAAGTTATTAAGTGCCTCTTCCCAAACAAGGGGTGTGTCTCAGACTTCATTGATACCCATTCCTCAAGGCTGGAAGCATATCAGTTGTTTTATTTGTTGGGGTGAAAGAATATATTTCTGTTGCCACCTCTAGTGAGGCTGCTGTTCCTTCCCAACTCTGTCAGTGTGGCTGTGAGCGCTATGAGATAGGATTCTAGGTGTGTTTATAAAGCCACCCTCCACTTCTGGGCTCCCCACTGGCTTATTGTTCCTGACCTGGCAAGTCAATTACATCGAACAACTCTGCACCTGAGGCCACACTTCATCCTTACCTCACCTGGCTGGACCACACACAGAGCGAGCCAGGGCTGTGCAAGATTACTCACAATTTGGAGACCTGTGCCATCAGCCAGAAAGAAAAAGAGGAAAGAAGCTCTTCATCCTTAAGCACTGGGGTGAGCCCTTCCCCTTAACCAATCCATGTGCTTCAAATTGAATATGCAAAACACCACTCAGGTTGAGCTGCCCCCGTGAGAGCAATCAGGGCAGGCAAAGTGTTCAATCTAGGCTCTGCCATCTTCACCCCACGAGGGCACTTGTAATCAGTGTCTCCCTTCAGAGAGCAAGGAAATCTACATTGCCTGTCAAGCAGCATGTAGACATCTTCTTGATTTTCTATCATAAATAACACATCTAGGTAAGAAAATGATGTACAGTTGTCTCTGCTTATCCATGGGAGATAGGTTCCAAGACCCCCGATGGATGCCTGAAACTACGGGTAGCATGTAACCCTCCACACACTACTTTTATTTTCTATGCATTCACACCTAGGATGAAGGTTAGTTTATACTGTAAATTAGACACAGTAACAGATTAACAGTAACAAATAATAAAATCAAACAATTGTAACAATTGACTAAGAAAAGTTATGTGAATGTGGTTTCTCAAAATATCTTACTGTACTGTACATAGTATAAGATGCTGGACAAAGGGATGAATCCCGTCCTGGGAGGGCCAGAGAGGGACAGCATGAGACTTGACTATGCTGCTCAGAATGACACACAATTGAGAACTCATGAATTGTTTATCTCTGGAGTTTTCCATCTAGTATTTTCAGACTGTGGTTGATGGTGGGTAACTGGAACAGTGGAAAGAGAAACCCTGTTGCTGATTTCATGTTCTGTTGTTTTAGACAAGAATGTCATATTTTTGTTTGTTTGTTTTTATCTTTTGGGATAGGGGATCTTACCCCACAATAAATGCTGAGGCCAGCCAAGCAGTAAACTAAAATATTGACCTTCTTGCTGGTATACTCCTTTGATACACAGCTCATCTTTGAAACATCTCTGTCTTTCCAACCTGTTTAACGTTGATTCTTATTTTCCTTTTATTCACTCAGTACCAACCAGGATTCCCTTTAATGTGACATGCTAGGGGCATCATTTGTATCTCCTTCTATCAAAACATAGCAGGGATCTAACTCATAACATTGTCAGAAACTGAACTATTAGAGACATCTCCAGCACACAAAGTCAAGCTAACTCTCTGCTGCTTACAAGGAACCATTCATGTGATCAGACTCCCATTTTAGGAGCCTCCTCCTCCAAGCAGTACTTTCATTGTCCTTGTTTAAGCCTCTTCTATGTCCCCACATCACCCAATGCCTAGCTCCAAGATATCGTCACACCTGTGACACATCACGGGAGTGTGAGTTCCTTGGGGGTGAAGAATACCTGTGTCTTGTTCATCTTCATGTCCCAGTGGCTAGAAGGTTGCCTAAACATGAAGTAGCACAATGATCCTCTTAATGACTAGAGGACTACTTTTATCCTGTTTGTACTTCACAACGTTGCCCTAGTCTGGCAAGGAGGATGGAGCCAGAGAGTTCATTGCTGACAGGAGGAGCAGCTTAAAACCTGGCTGCTATTGAGAATGAAACCATAAGCCAGGACAACAGGCATCTCCAGAGACTGTCCAGGTACACTGGGATGCATTCTTGCCCTGATTATAGGGCACAGTAAGAACAGCGGTAACAAAGCACACAGCAAATTTATCCAGGTCCAAGTAGTAATTTCCAACAAGGAAGAGGCTTGGAAAGAGCTGGGACTAACTTGGTGAAGGTTCTTTGGTTGATATACCAGAACCCAACTCCAGCTCTAGATCATTTGAGCAAAAGGGGACCAAATTGGAGGATATTTATGAACACATGAATAAGAACAGTGTGCTCTCCAGTTCTTTCTTTGGTTCCTTTTTTTCCATCTAGAAACATGCTTAGTAAGCAACAACATCAGTGAATCACTCTTTTGACCTTATTTTATTTCTCTACCACCTCTTAATCTCTCTCCCTTCTCAAACTTCTTGAAATATTTGCAATCTTTGTGCTCTCATCCCACTTCAGCATGACTTGTTTCACAGCCCTGACAGCCTGTCCTTGTTGAGGTGACCAGTATTCTCCCAATGGCTAAGCCACTTGAACTTTTCTAGAGATGTGTCTGTAGCATTTGATACCATGAATCATTTGATTTATAATAATATGAATATAAATAATACTGATATAAAAAAACTAATGAGTAGCTTTGTCATCTACCCTCAAACCCATCACCCTGGTTTAATTGTAACGAATTGAAAGCATCAAACCAGTCCCAAATGAGAGGCATTCTACAAAATATCTGATCAGTATGCCTCAGAACTGGCAAGATTCTCAGAAGAAAGAAAATCTGAGAAACTGTCAGCCAAGAGGAGCCTAAAGAGACCTGCATCATTAAATATAATATGGTTGGATGGGATCATGATGCAGAAAAACATCACTACATAAAATCTAAAGAAATTTGAGTAAAGCATGAACAATTTTTTAAAATAAGCATGAAATCCCCTGGCTGGTGGCACATTGGATAGGCACCGGCCTGCGAACCCAAAGGTCACTGGTTCGATTCCCAGCCAGGGCACATAACCAAGTTGCAAGCTAGGTCTCCAGCCAGGTCTGTAGCTGGAGGCAGGTGGAAGGCAGCCACGTATTGATGTCTCTCTCCCTCTCTGCCAGATGTCTCTCTCTTCCTCTCTCTCTAACAATAGTAAATAAATATTTAAAATTAAGTAAATAAATAAATAAGCATCAGTATTTGTTCATTAATTGCAGAAATGTACTGTTACCAATGTGACATATAAATGATAGGGACTACTGTATATGAGGCATATGGGAACTCTATGAACTATCTTTACAACTCTTTGTTTTTTATCTGAAACTGTTATAACTTTAAAAAGTTGTTTTATTTTTTTAAAAATCCAATAATAGGAAGTTTCTGGATATGTCCTTCTGTAATAAAAAAGCTTGAGTGGAAACTTAATGTTACCATATTGAGGATGTTACTAAAGGGTTAAAATTAATAATATATTATTTTGGGGTTCCATAAATAATTGTGCTTTGTGTGAGTGTCATCGGCTGATTATATATCAGAATAAATATGTTGATTAAGTTAAAATGCACAAATGGAAGTAAAAATTATGTAAATTTCCTTTGTTTTTATTCTCTGTGTGAATGTTTTAAAGAAGAATACATGCATCTTGGAAATGTGTGAGTTGACATTACAGTCTAATCATAGTTTAGCATGTAAATGCATATTTAGAATATTTTTTAAAGGTGGATTATGTAAATCATTTCAGGAACATACAAAAAAACAGATTATTTGCCAGCCATAAAATTTGCATTTAGAAACATGTTGTAAAGCTTATTCTTCAAATGAGAAACCCTAAGTGCTTATCCTAGTTGGGATGGTTGATCACACCAGTGTGTGCCTTATTTAGACTAAATATGCAGGGAGCTTCCCTATGCAGTAAGAATCTAAATGTGCGTGATAGCAGCCAATTCTAATCATTTAAAATCACCAACCCTATTTGTGGAGAAGTTTCCAGGATTTCTTTCTCTAGAATATGAGAAAACATTTATTCATTTAAGGAGATATATATATATGTGTGTGTGTGTGTGTGTGTGTGTGTATGTGTATAAAGTAGGCTTACAGTTGTTTCACAAATGTGAAACAGAGTTTATTCCAGCATTAGTATTTATTAATTATTGTGTTTTTATATGAATAACTGTAAACCTACTTTTGCTTTTGCCAACCCTGTATTATCAGTGTCCATTGAGGTCAGCCCCAGAGTTTCCCATGTGTAGAGGGTCCAGTTTTCTTTCCTGCCTTCTGCCTTTCCCTCTAAAGCCCAAATATACCCAGGAGCTAGAAGACAGGAATGTGGCCCACTATGGGAATCTAGTCTTTAAATTATATTATTTGTTATATTTGCATTTGCTTTTAGGGTAGGTTAGCTGCCATGAGAATTGATCAGCCTTCCCTGAAGGTTATGCTCAGGGTGCAGGCAAGTGAGCTTGAGAACAAGACAGAGGGACCAGATGGCACCCATTTCAAGAGTGAGAGGAGCTGGACAAGATGGCTACACAGGAGAATTTTACCAAACATTTAAAGAAGAACTAACTCCTATTCTCCTCAAACTATACCAAAAAATTCAGGAAGAGGGAAGACTCCCAAACTCTTTCTAGGAGGCCAATATTATTCTAATCCCAAAACCAGGGCAAGAAACAACTAAGGAAGAAAGCTACAGGCCAATATCTCTGATGAACATAGATGCTAAAATTCTCAACAAAATATTGGCCAAACGGAATCAGCAGTATATTACAAAGATCATACACCATGATCAAATGGGCTTCATCCCAGGGATGCAAGGATGGTACAACATTCGTAAATCAATCAATGTAATATACCACATCAACAAATTGAAAGATAAAAACCATATGATCATATCAATAGATGCTGAAAAAGCATTTGATAAAGTGCAGCAACCATTTATGATAAAAACCCTCAGCAAAATGGGAATAGAGGGAGCATACCTCAACATCATAAAGGCCATCTGTGAGAAATCTGAAGCCAACATCATACTTAATGGACAAAAACTGAAAGCTTTCCCCCTAAGATCAAGAATGAGACAAGGCTGTCCACTTTCTCCACTTCTATTCAATATTGTCTTGGAAGTTCTACCTATAGCCATCAGAGAAGAAAAAGGTATCAAAGGTATACAAATAGGAAAGGAGGAAGTCAAACTGTCATTATTTGCAGATGATATGATAGTGCCATAAAATTTGTATGTACAAAACCCGATGGGCTCCACCAAAAACTTACTCGACCTAATAAGCAAATTTAGCAAAATAGCTGGGTATAAAGTCAATATCCAGAAATCAAAGGCATTTTTGTATACCAATAATGAAACAACAGAAATAGAAGTGAAAAAACAAATCCCATTTACCATAGCAACAAGAAAAATAAAGTACCTAGGAATCAACTTAACTAAGGAGGTCAAAGACCTGTACTCAGAAAACTACAGAACAATGAAGAAAGAAATCAAGGAAGATACAAATAAATGGAAGCATATACCATGTTCGTGGATAGGAAGAATTAACATCATTAAAATGTCCATACTACCCATAGCAATCTACAGATTCAATGCAATCCCAATTAAAATACCAATGACAGACTTCACAGAAATAGAAAAAATACTTCAAAAATTTATATGGAGCCAAAAACACCCATGAATAGCCACCGCAATCTTGAGAAAGAAGAACAAGGTAGGAGGAATCACAATACCAGACTTCAAACAATACTACAAGGCTACTGTCATCAAAACAGCATGGTACTGGCATAAGAATAGACATATAGATCAATGGAACAGAATAGAGAGCCCGGAAATTAACCCAGGACTCTATGGTCAACTCATATTTGACAAAGGGGGAAGGAACATCCAATGGAGTAAAAACAGTCTCTTCAACAAATGGTGTTGGGAGAACTGGGCAGCAACATGCAAAAAGAGAAAACTAGACCACCAACTTACACCATACACCAAAATAAACTCAAGATGGATAAAGGATTTAAACATAAGCAGTGCCACCATAAAGGTCCTAGAGAAAAATATAGGCAGTAAACTTTCAGATATCCTACGCAAAAAAGATGTTTACTGATACTTCACCAAGGGCAAAGGAAATCAAAGAACGAATCAACAAATGGGACTCTATCAAATTGAAAAGTTTCTGTTCAGCTAAAGAAAATATCAGCAAAATTCAAAGGGAACCAACTGTATGGGAAAACATAATTGCCAATGATACCTCAGACAAGGGTCTGATCTCCAAAATATATAAAGAACTAATGT